>JAVFBZ010211961.1:0-57266 GCA_032466195.1 Katharina tunicata
TAGTATCTAGATCGAAACGTTGCTTACCAATATATCCAGAAGTTGAAAATCCATCTCAGTCGTCATGTCTTTGTAATTAATACATTGTTTCATCTTCTCTGTTTCAAATTCATAGATTTCACAATTGACCTTACTCCTAAACCAAAGACATTCAACCATTTACAGACAGCAATTTATTTGAACAATGCTTAATTCCAAAAAGATATAGCAGATTGGTGAACAGGACAAGCCTCTTATGGTCACAATTTGGATGTGAACTGCTGATGGCTTTAGTCGGCTTGCCAGTTGCTACCATATTGTATTGATTCTCAAAGGAGTTGATCTGTAAGATGACAAGGCCAGATAAAGACTTAAATTGATTCCATTATTTAATATAAAAGGACGGTAAATGTTTGTCTTAGGAGAGAGAAACGCTTTGAAGTCTATTGGTTGATATCAAATGGCTTCATTACATGTTAAATTCTCCGTTATCAAACTAGAAAGCCTACAGTAATTAAATGATACATTTTATTATGAATAGAAAACCTAAGATTGTCCATACTTTAAAGTTTATGGTTTATGACTGTGATATATAACGAAAGCTATTGGAGGGTTTTAGATTTAGTTGTCAGAGTGTCCAGGTGAGAATTGGAATAAGTTCTTTGAGTCGCATTTTTGAAGCTGGAAAAACGAACGCATTTCAAAATTTCATATGGACAACAACAATTTCAATTTATTCGTCACAACATTTCAATCTCATTTCAGAGATCGTTTTCAAATGGCGAAACGTTGTGACGAATAAATTGAAGAAGTTGTCCACATGAAATTCTGAAATTTGTTGGAGAATTAGAATGTTATTATCACATTTTTAAGAAAAGATCTAGGTATCTGATTGGTTGAGATGATGGATAACCTACATGTAATATAATGGAGTTGTTAGTAAAACAAATAAGTCTTCATATTTGATCTTGAACTGGATGATTTAAAACCAAATTTAAGAAACTTAAGGCTCAATATTTGGTCTTGATCAATATTTTGACTAAACCTTCAGGCTCTTGAAAACCTTAATATTATCAACAAAATAGCAGCCTGTGTTTCTGGCAAACCTCTGGTATATGTTATAAATATTGTTGCTGTAGGAATAACTTGTCCAGATAAGATATTGGGACTCCAGATGAATAATAAGCTCTATCGCTGCATGGAGAAGAACATTTTATCCTCCAATCCTTTTCACATGTAGGCATCAAGAAGTGTGTACATATATGATACTAATTTAAACAATATAAAAAAATTTAGTCCTCTCATTCTTCCATTGTGCCATCTTTAGTAAGCGCATCACAGTGACAGTTGCTGTTTATCTATGGTGATAATTTTCTTGCAAATTTAAATGATCTAGGTTTTAGCTATGGAAGATTTCTGAATTCCAACTTAACACTTGATTGTAACATATAGGTAGGCTTTTTGTTTAAACAAGTTAAAGTTGGGGTTTTCACAGAATCACATGAATTATATATATTTTCATCAAAAAATTAAAAGTAAGAGGCATTCTGTTCATTTTACCCCCAGATTTGAAGGTAATGGTAGTTTAAAAGCTACATAAAACCTGAAAATTCTGCTAGAAATTTTCATTGAAAATGTGCCAATCTGCTGTTGCATCTCAGACACACTTTGATGTAATGACGTCAACCGTGTTAGCCACACCCCTAACAAGGTTCAAAATGTTGGCTCGTTATAAATAAGGTCATTCACTGCGGCTGGATCAAAGTCTTTGTGAGCAAATATGGCCAGCCCAATTTCCATCAAATTCGAATAACTGCAAGATTTCTTCTGGTCCGTACAAGCTTTGTAATTAATGAATATTTTTTATTTTAACGTGACTGTATTCATTTTTGAACAAACATCAAATCTTGTAAAAATCAAGACAAACGGAAAAGTTGAAAAATCTAAATTTTGGGTGCAATTAAATTAAACAATTAAAAAATGATGCTTTATGCTAAAGATGGAAATCCATACATGTAGGTTTAGATGTATCAATAGGGTTTACTTTCATGGCAATTACACCAGGCTTCATGTTGCCATAGATTAGTTACAGTTATTTGCTACTGTGATGAGCAAAAGTTTTTTTTCGTCTTGTTACCAGACATTAACAGTTGTGAATGAGTTTGTTGCAAATGTTTTCTATAATCCCTTTTTTGTTCAGAAGTGAAATGCGGTTTTGTTTTACCTTTTTAAATCTGCTCTCTATAATTAAATTATCCATCTTAACCAGATGCAGCAAGCAGTTGTTGTTGTGTCGCAACAGCAAAAGCATTAGCTTGTCAGTCCCTATATCTAGTGTTAACAATGCGCGCGCGGAAACGCTTCTTCAGCATTGCTTGTAATCTGGCTTGATCTAGACATTGCTTTAAGCCGTTAGTATTGTCAAGGTTTAATCTTTATTGCCTTCATTCTGAATTTGATTGTGCTGGACAAATTTAAGAACTCTCACATAACTATGGATGTTTTATTGTTTTATTGCTAAGTGACAGCCAGCTATAAACTGCATGTAGATACAGAGCTGTTCATGTTTCAAGCCTACCATTTGACCCTGGCCATTATATTTTCATTTGCATGTTTTGTCAGCCGTATTGATAGTTTACTTCTGTAAAGTTTCTCATCTAGATCATCATCTTTCCAACAGTTGAACCGTACATCTATTACAAAGTCAGATAAAATTATTTTTTCCTGTTCCTGTTCGCCTTTCATCCTTCTCCTCATTTTAGCCAAAATGTCAATCTAACACTTAACAACCGTTTCACACCCTTTATCTGGTTTGAAATGTGTATAAAGTTAATCTGATTTAATAGAGAGACAACGCTTATACCTTAACTTTGTAATCGATAGGTTTAAAACCTATCCCAAAGGTAGTAGCTTGTGCCCAGACGTCTGTGGTACTCAGATTCTGAAAGAGAGTAACTACTCTTGATAGATTTGACAAAAGGTAGCATATTTGTCAATGTTAGAAGTATTCTGATTTAGTCTCTTAGTCTTTCCAGACAATAATACACTCATACTGTACTTGAATAAGTCATCTCCCAATTTTATAGTATTAGGCTTTGTGTAAGCAGGGTACTGTGATACTTCATCTGTCATTCTGTAGCATAAGACTGTCAGAGTTGTTTCCCCTAGCTTTGCTTTGAAGTATTGAATAATTTGTAAAGGACAAAATGCAAACATGATTAAGTGCATGTAGTTAAATAAACTTTTGATTGTTAATTTTTCAGACTTTTTTGTCCTATCTTTTTAGATTACATTGTTCCAGACATAAAAAAAAAACATGATTGTGATCAACATCACCACCGTGAAAATATAAATTGGTCTACTTATATATTCTATCTATTTTATTTAATTATTAGTCAACTAGGAAATTGCCTTAAATGCGCTCTTTACAGGAGCCTAAAGCCCATGAATGTCTTAATTTACAATTATTGTAATTATGTAACAACTTCATAAAATTATGGTTCTCTTTCTTCTGATCTGCAAATGAAACACAATTTGGATTCCTTTTTACAATAATTTCCAATTTTTAGCTGATATAGGATAGCTAATAAAAAAGTGTAGAATTAATATCATAACACTGTAAGTTAACATGGTTTTTAGATAAACCAATTTATTCTCATTTTTCTCCATGACCTCTCTCCCATCCTTCAAGAAACAACTCCATCTGGTTTAGATGTAATTCCATGTAATTCCATTTTCAGCTAATATTTTATCTAAAAAAATTCTCGAATCCATATTATAATTACATAATTAACTTAATTTTTTAGCTTAACCAATTAGTATTGATATATTTCACCATAACCTTGTAATCATGCCTCTGTCTACACATGTACATGTACATTACACAGATGAGACAAATTTATTTTCATGGTCGTGTTGTTGCATCAATAATAAACTCTTCCAGGAAGTGCGGACTACAGATTTAATTATATTAGGCTCTACAAAGAGGAAATGAAAATGTAATTAACATTCAGTTTAATGTTTTTAATTAAGTTAATGCTGGGTTTATCGATAATGGCATAATGAATGATTGTTTTTTATTTTCTGTTTGTGTTTCAGGTAGGTCCATTTTAATCCCTTGACGGGACTTCAATTCCCATTGTTTTATGTTATTGGTATTGATGTGCCTGGCGTACAGGTAAGTTTTTCCTTTTGATGACCTGCAGCTGCTGTTACAGGTACATTTGTTAATGAGTATTGGAAAACCTTTTCAAATAATAAAAAAGTAATCCAATTTTGCGAAACCTTTTCAAAAAACTAAAAGAGAATATATGGGATTTCATCTTGAAGAGCATTGAAGCAGGTCATTGAAAATGTTAAAACTTTTTTTCGTTGTTCTTTAAAAAAATAGATTTTTTGTGTCGTCTTCTTTTCAGTCCTTTCTTTGTACATGGCGACTTTGTCTGTTGCCAGTGTTGTTGCTGTGGTTTCTTACCTCCATTTCGACTGATACACCATCTTATATGAGTGAAATAACCTTAAGTATGATATCAAATCAATCAATCAATTTTTAATTTTTTTTATAGAAAATTTACTTATTGAAAATTGATTTCTCTGTGGAAGTATTCAAAAGAATTTCCTAATGAAGAGTCTCATTAGAAGTTTTAACACAGCCCATCCTACTTTAGGTATTGCCAGTGACTAAGTCTTGCCAAAGTTTAATGGAATTTCTGATGGATGTGATGTAATAAAATAATCAATCATTCAGTCAATCAAGTACAAATTATTCACATGATCAGTGTAATTTGAATGAATTATAAATAAGAATTGGAAAAGCTAAAAGGCCTTTAATTTTTAGTATAAACTGTTGTGTAAATTTATCCTTTTTCAATGCAATTGTGGTAAATAGGAGAATAATTTTTTTATTTTTACTTTTTGGAAAGCACTATTTAGATTAAAATGAGGTGTAAAAGTGGATGATGCACCTCTAGAACTACTAAGATGTAAATAAAGTATGGCTTACTTAGTCTTACTAGAATCTTTTTAGCAGCTGTGTAGAACAAAGTAGAGTAATATTTGATCAAAAAAATATATTTTTGTTGATCCAGGTTATATTGTCCTGTAAATTGGAATAATACAATATTTCAATTGATTTCAATGTTATGTTTAAAAGCTGGTATCGTCTTGTTTTTTCCGGATAATGTGGTATTAGGTGTGCATGTGGATCTGCATTATTTTTATATGAATCACATGGTTATTATTTGATGGATTTTTAGAAACATTTTTAATGTTTTTATTTGGCAGGTGTTCAATATTTTATTCAAAATAAAGCATCGAATTAATTTCAGTGACAAAAACATGCTATTTACAAATACATTTATTCCCGGATATATATTATATCTAATATATATTAAATTCATTGGTAACTTTTTCATTTCCTATTTTCTTGCACATGTAGAAGTATTGGTTTTATTTTCAAGTCCTTCATGTATCTGTTATTTGACGAAAGGGAGATCACTTTTGTAAGCCAACTATTCTCAGTATTGCTTAAAAATTTGAAGAGTTGTCTCCCATTGATGCTAACTGCCAGCAGTCAAATCTGACTATTAAAGCAACCATAACATGTGGACATTCATCATGGTGGCAGCTTTGACAATATCAAGTTGTTTGATACATGATAAGACATAGTAAATAGTTTTTGTTTTTCTGCCCTCTGGCTACGGGCAATATGATTTGAGCTTTATTCATTTTACACACTTGAAGTCATACTTAGCACTGGTGAAACATTATCTTAACAGCAAAGCTAACACTTAAAGGGACATTTTAGGTTGTGTAAGAGTAACTATTTGTTGTTGGAATACACCTCGGTCATAAGAGTAAAATAACCTTGAGTAAGGCGTGAAACCCCAGTCAATTAATCAATTCTGTTTTCCTTAAAATAATATAAAACATACTATACTATACTATGGATAGAAATCTTGTTTTCATTTGATTAGAAAACAATTTACTTCAGCTTCCAAAAGCTTTACTGAGTAATCGACATTCAAAGTAAAATCACTCTACTAAACGAAGCACTCTGAAGCAGAGTTGTGAGGCTAGCAAAGTTAATTGTCAACATCAAACCCCAAGTAAAATTGAACCAATCAGAATACAACTTTGAAGTTGTAGAAGACTTTAGATAGCTTCTATTTCTGGTCTTACTTAACCCAATCCACAAATCTACACCATTGTTGTCATGTTTCGTGTACTTTTTATGCACTTTTTGACATATTGTGCTTAATAAATTTGGTCCTGGGATATATGCACCTTGAAGATTTTGCAGAGGGAGAATTTAAACCTGCTGTTGGCTTCACAAGGCCATTTCTCAATGCTGTGTGCAGCGTATGGCTGCAAATACAGATGCCTCACCGTCTCGCAGTACAGATTAAGACCGTCTCGCAAGCATTGCTGTTTCTGCTGAGTTAAACATGTTGGACTTCATTACATTGTAGTTGTTGATCTTTCACTTTCGACAAGATGTGGTAAAATTACATGTCTGGTACATTGATTCAAAGATACTATACCACAATTTTCACTTATTGACCAAATTCTCTGGATATAGGTATGGGGTAATCATAAGCTTTCTCTTCCTTTAATGAATTCAATAACCATGCAGCAGCAATAACCAATTGGATGGATTGATTGTATGAGGTTCCTTCGCTGTTTCAATAATGAGCAGTTGTTATGGTAATGTTAACCTATTCTCTTCTACAAAATTATCTATTATTGTACTACCGGTATTGAATAAAACATTAACAACGGAAATGATGTGAGGAGACGAGACTCCAGACCCCAAAGCAGGCAACATACAGTCTGGAACCAAATGTGGCTCTTGCTTTACAGCATGACTCCTAAAACAACGTATCTCGCCATCCACTTTCATTGAGAGCGACGTAGTAATATTTTTTGGGGTTATATTAAAAGCAATTCCAGGACTTAGTTGAAACTATAGATACATGTACAGACATTTTCTACTTCTCACCAGTGACATGTGCCTTTGTAATGTACTTATCGCTTAGAAAAATTGCTTCAACATTTCAACCCCTATCTTGTGTGTCGCTGTTTTTTGTTGCCGTCACTGGCATTACATAAGTCAAATACCCTTGCGCACAGCATTAAACACTAGTCAATCAATTAATCGAACACAGATTTTTTTTAACAGAGTGCTAAATAAAACCACTTAATACTGATGCCAACTTAACAGCCTAATGTTAACTGGTGTTGGTACGTGTAGGATGTTTAAAATCTATCTGTCATTAAATCATCAATCAGTCAATCGTACTATCCTACGCTGTCTCTGGTCAATATTTCTTGCCTGATATGGCCACATTTATAAAACTGTTTCAGCTTGTGTAAGTCTATAAGCTAACTTGAAGGAGATTTCTTAGCTGCTTTGCAAGTCTTATTATATTTGGTCTGTGTTAGGAGATTGGGCTGATATTGGGGCTTGTAGAAAGGAAATGAGATCGGGACAGATATGTTGTTTATACTTGTAAATATTCAGAGGATATTTGATGTTCTCTGCCTTATCTGCCATCACTCTATCGACAATCAATAGTCAATTTAGAAATGGTTTTTCAACAGGCAGACAAGATCTTCCAAGTCATAACTCTGTCTCAACTATAATAGCCTATGAATACATGATGAAGCCAAATATCCAGCCTAATACTCACCATGATGTCTAACTTTGAGAACTGGAAAGAAAATGTTGTATCATTTGTTTCCAACTTCGCCAGTTTGAACAGGATTTTTTTTAAATATTTCAAATTCAGCTGAATATTGATTAATCTTTCTTTTATTGATTAATTATTATTTTGATGTTTTCTCAGAAAGTTTGCTTTGAAATCTTAATGTCTTATTGCTTTTTTCTTTAGGCACATTTCTTGTTGCATTCTATGAATGCACACTTTAAAGTATGATTCATTGAATATATATTTATTGTAAATATGAAACTTTTTGAATGTAAAAATCACACTTTTTCCTGTTTGACTTACAGTAGTAAAACAATTAGTGAATTTGCTTATGCGCCTTCACTGTAGTCAGAATAGATTCAAATCCCCTGTGGCCTTAGGTATAAAAGGGAAGTTGTATGGTGGCTGTGGAGATTACAGGGTGATGTTATGAGGTTTCTTCCTGGTTTTCCACTATACAAGGCCAAGGCAAAGTCTTCATGTAAGTGAAATACCCTTGAGTTCTGTGACAACACCAATCAAATAAATCAATCAATCAATTTCCCTCTCTATAAAGACTGTTGAGATGTCAGAATCTGTATGAATCATAAGCGATATTAAAATTCTTAAACAGAAACGTTACAGGTACTTTTGCTATATGCCGCAAAAGCCCGTTTGATTTGTAGAAGAAGGCTTTATCTAGGTTTCAAGATTTGTTAACCATCATACAATATAACCAGTTTTATTTCACGATGACAGAATTAATGCTGGTGGTTATTTGTGAACCGCCTGTGCCCCGGTGGCCTCTGACCCGGTGGCCTCTGAGCTAAAGGGTGTCAAAGAACCAAGGAGTTGTGGCCTTTAGTTTGTGTTCCTTTCTTTGGCCTCTTTGTTCCATGCTTTTGCCACCAATGGTTGATTTGCTTTATGATTCAAATTGGGAAGGAACCTGTTGGGTGAAATAACCATACGAATAACAAACAATTCAGGCTTATTTCCTAATATGGTAGCACAGATTTGACAACAAAGTATTCAAATACATGTAGATGTGAACACTATGACAGAAGTACCCTCTGAGTTGTCATGTGTCATGCAGTGATGTAACTCATTCTATTGCATACAAAGATGATCCACAAAGAGGATTAAAATTTTTGAAAATATTATATGTGTACAAATGCTTTCTCAAAGTCACATACGCATATATATGACAGATTTTTTCGCAAGAATAAAAGAGTTAGAGGCTTTCTCCAGATTTGTAGGTTGAGTAAAAGTTTTAGAATTGCAAAGAAAAAAAGGAAAACTAAAAATACTGCCAGAATGTGTCAATTTGCTGTCAAATCTGGGCCTTGCTCTTTAAAAATGTCAAAATGTTAACTCGTTAAATATAAACCCAATCATCGCTGTGGGATCATGCATAGGCTTTTTAGATACATATGAGGAAAAAATTTTGGCTTTACTGTACCAGGAATAGGTTTGATCCCCCTGTGAACCATATATATATATAAACCGTATAAGGGAAGTTTTCCGGGTGGTTTTTACAAGGTTTCTTTCCGGTTTTCCACCATGCACCGGCAACCCAAAGTGGTCATATGGGTGAAATACTCTTGAGTACATCACTAAACACCAATGAATCAAACGAAACGTACCAATTGTGACAGTATTTAGTCTGGATTGTAAAAGCCTTGCGCCCATTGGATAGTTTGTATTTCAACATAACTGTTTGAATTTATGAGCAAACTGCAAAATTGTTGAAATTAAGCCAATTAGAATTTGTTGAAAAACCCTAATTTGGGGGTGCATGTTCTGTTAGTTTAAAGATATTGTTATACTAACATATTGTAAATGTTAATAAAAAGCAAAAAAAAGAAAAAAAATTCAAGTATTTTCTGTTAGCCTATTAAAAGATATTGTTATACTAACATATTGTATATGTTAATAAAAAACAACAATAGAAACATTGAGATGCAGGTATTTTGGTTGAAGACCTGTTGATATGACTCCTATTGCGGCCTGCTCTCTTCCTCATCTACCTGGGAGGCCCCTATTATGGTATACTGTATATAATATGGTATATTCTGATCGATTTACTTTATGGATTGATATACTAATGACACAGGAGTTCTTAGTGTTCTCATTGATTCCTGTCTGGGTTTTCACCTTACAATGACAATGTATTGCATTTCAACATATATTTATATGCCAAGTAATTCTGTAAAGCAATACACATGTGAGTTAAAAATTAAACAAAAATTAAAAAACAGATTCTTAAATGTAAATGAATCATAGTTTTAATAGCTTTTTCTAAATAAAGAACCTTTGTGGGTAAAGTGAAACAAATGACTGATTGAAATGTACTCTTAACAAATAAGTACCTGTGTTGCAAATTTAAATGCAAAATTTAAGAACTAATAAAGTCTGATTTCTTATTTTGCCTCCAGTTAAAATGGCATTTCTTAAAATAGCTATTTCAATCAATAAATTTCTTCTTAAAATGAAAATATGGACTATAGGACTTCCAACTTTAATTTATTATTGACACAATATAGTCTGTATGACATATAATCATTTTTTTGCTAGAATATTTAAATTCTAAGAGTCCTTATCACCGTTTATATATAGTATGTGTATGTCAAAGATTGGCGATATTGTGTTGATACTAACAGGAGATATTTTGGTAAACAGAAATCTCCAGTTCCTGTCATTGGCTAATCAATGTCTCTATCTTCTCCACATAAACAACTCTATAAATGGTGTCTTATATAAACATGTTCATTCCTGTATTTCTTTCTTTGTCAAGTCTGTGACACCCAATAGATTTACACAGTGTATCCAATACTATATTACCGTCACTTTGCCTCAACAGCTTATAGAATTAACAGGCCTTAGAGGATTGATTTCCTTTGGGTTTGCCCACTTTGATGTGCCTAATCTCTATTAGTTCAGACAAGTACCCTTCACCACTCCACATTGCAAAGATAGTAAAAATAGAGAAGCAACGGTTTTGTTCAAAGTGGATGGGCTTATTTTTACGCTAGCTTCATTCTTGGGGAAATAACTGCAGAGTTTCCCATCAATTTAGAGCCTCAAGCAATGACGCTGTTACCGCGGTGATGTCGTCAGAGTGAAGCCACTGGTCTCTAATCATAGTCTCTTGGATACTGTTGTCTGTACACTGGTCGAGTTATTAATAGAACAGCCAGGCTATTTCTGGAGGGAAAGTGAAACGATTCGGTCACATGACAGCCATGTTTAGCCACTAGTGTCTAAAAATAACTCGTCTAGTCCATGATGTTGGACTGAGTGTGACAATAGGCAATTTATTTATATCTGATATACAAGGAAATGGGAATTTGAGCATGGGGCCATTCTTGAAACATTACTTCAGATGTATTCATAAAGAAGATTAAATCCCCAAATAGAACAGGGGCTGATTAAATTGAGTCTCCCAAAGCGGACTATTGATAAAAAATTTCATAATTTCCTCTGTGTATTATTTCTAACAACTAATCATACTCCAGTTACATACATGTACTTTACTGGCTTAGTCTTGTAATTACATTAATGGATGAGTTTTTATAGTTTTATGAAATCCTTATCAATTGAGAAGTTTGCCAGTTTGAAAAAAAATCATGTCCTGTCTTTTAACAAAAAACAGAAGTTCTAAAATATATATTTAATTGTAAAAACCTGTTTGACATTGGCATTAAGGTAAAACAGAATTCTTACGAGAACACATAAACCACCTAATAACGGACATTTGAATGAAAATATTTCATTGTTCTGAAATATCTCATTTAGCTGATTATATCTTACTTGGCCTTGGAAAGATTTTTTGATATAAATATTGGAGAGTTTTAATTTGCAAATTGAGTTTGCTGCTAAAAATAAAGAGCTTTATTTTCAAGGCCACTACCAAATAACCAAATCCCTATCTGTAGGCATAAATGAACCACATTTCTATAATCCTTAAATATTACCATGCCATTTCAATGGATTTTGTCAACAACATGGGTTAATCTTAAATATTGATTTTTAAAAAGGAAAAGGCAAAACATCCCCATTCAAAGTTCAACTAAAGCTAGTATGGCTATGTTTAACATACATGTATGCCTCACAGTTTTTAATCTGACTTTGTGTTAAATAAGAAATAAAAACCCAGCATGGTGGGAAAACCAGGGAAAATTTCTTGATGAAATTTAGTTTTAGAATTTTCACAAGCGACTTAGAAAATCTTTGAAATATAAGACAGGTGAAGTCATTTTTATTTACTTAAGAAGACCTCCAGGGTTAATCAGTTTTGAAACTTTTCATTTGATACGATAAAAAATCAACATTTTTTTTTATACTTTAGCTGACTTTTAACAGAAATCTTTTACAGTCTCTGTAACCTAAAAATCCACATATTCTATGGTTAATTAACAACCAAGAACTTGTAAAACACTCTTTTTAGAAGCTGGGCACATAACAAAAACATGATTAAGATGGATATTCAACTTCTGGGTAAATTGATAAGCACCGTTTCGGCCTAGATGGCGATGCTAAGACCGTTTTCAAGCAATGATTACAAATCTCAACAAAATGTACTTAAAGATTGATTATATATGATATTCTTTTACCTTTTAAGTACATTCTGTTGAGATTTGTAATCATTGCTTGAAAACGGTCTTGACCAAAACATCGCTTATCAATATACCCAGTTGAAAATCCATCTTCGTTATCAGGTCATGTTTTTGTTTTGTAAACCATTGTTTGCTCTTCGCTGCAACTGAGTGGTGATGTTTCCATTCCTTTTATCATTTTGGAGATAAATTTTCAATCTCTGTATTCTGATGCACCATTTAGTGTACATAGCTAGAATGATTGCTGGTGTGTATTGAAGGTGACTATCAATTCTTCACTTCATATGTGTGCTGCATGACTGAACATGCTGCCCAATTTGATTCACTTTTCAAGATTTGTCTGCCTCGCTTCATTGTAGTAATCACTCATAATTTGGTATAATCACTCTTTCAAAACAAATTCCTGGATCTGTCAGATTTGCCATCAAAAGATGTCCTATCTACCTTTTTGTGACATATTATCCATAGAAAGAACTATGACTAAAACATAGAATGCAATTTATTGATTATAATCATAGGCCCATTAAGACAGCACCTCTAAACAGTAATGGCGGGTGGTTGTGTGGGAGCCTCCTGTGTCCTTGTGCTCACTGAGTTAAGGGGCACAGGATGACAATTTGTTGTGGTGTCCTGTTTTGATAATGTTATGTAAATGTTTTGTCCTGCCTTCGCCTTGTTTACAGTTGTTTCCTTACAGATTGGGCTGGCACGCCCTCGTGTAAATGAAATAATCTTGAGTACGGCTTAAATCCCAAGCAAACAAACCACAAAGTAATGAAAAACACAATTTAGTTTGTGCATTTCCATCCTCTCTAGAAGAAAAGTTTATTGACACAAGGGACCTACACATTTGTTTGTATGTAAGTACCGCTGTTTTTGTTGGAATACAGAGTATGAGTAAAATTCTTTTCAGCACATCCTTAAAACACTAACCAATCAGTGTCTGCATAGCTTTGCTGCTTGTGGTTGGTTTTATGTAAGCAGTGTTAACTTAATCAGCAAGTCTCTGGTTGGACAGAATGGAGGTTAATTAAAGATTCAAATCTTTGAAATTGGCTTGAATTAAATGTAATAGCCAAACAATCCTATAAGGAGCAGAGTCTTATAAATGTAGATGTATCTGGCAAATCTGCAATAATATCTTCTAGTCATAGCCTTCCTTTTTATTCATTAAGCTTAAGTCATAAAACCCTCATTTAGTTATGTTCCTTTTTTTTAGCCAGTCCTCAGTGAAATACTTTAGAAGACCCAATACCTGTATGAGTCTTTTATGAAATAGGAATTCCATTTAGCCGAGATATTCCATTGGCATTAGTTCTTCTCTGTTGAATATAGCTTTTAGGCTGCTATATTAAATTTGCGGCATATTAAAACTTGTCTTATAGAAGGGAGGAAAAGATGTTAGCCTGGATGAGAGAGTTCATCAAGCCCAGGGCCAAAAAGACCCCGGTGAAATGCAGTCACATCTAATGGCCCCTCTCTATTAGCTTCAGCATGGGTATATCGCTGGAAGAAATTTTGAGATTGAGGTTTTGTATTATGGGATAGCTTCATGGCCATTAGAATGGGGAGAGTAAAGGGTTTCGAGTTCAATCCACCTGATAGAGCAATACACCACCCACGTAACCCCTGGGGCCTATCTGCTACTCCAGCACAAACTAGCCACAAATTCGCCACAAATGACTGTCAATATCAGTCAGGGTTACCACTAACCTCACTGGGGAACTGTATAATGAGAATAGATTCTCTCAGAAGATTCACAAGTTTAGCTCTTCTAAAGCCCCTGTTTTCTCTGGTCCTTTGAGGATAATGTTTTTGAGCAAATTAGAATTAAACTGCACTATATTTTTAAATTCATACACTTACACAAATGGAGATTATGTAACTTATTTTCATGATGTGATTATAGTAGTACAAGATTTTTCACTAGCCAAAAGAACAACATGATAATGCACTGTGACTGAATATGTCAGAGTGAAATGATGCGAACAAAAATAAACTGTGCTATAACATAATTTATAATAGCAATGAATGTTGATGAAGAAACGTTAAGAATTCATTGACTATAAAAGTGCCTAAATTCTTACTTTGTTCCATCAGATCGTTAATTATTCATTGCAGAATTCATTAGTGAAGTTCAACAAACTTAATAGCCTTAAGAAAGTTATTGCACCAATATACAGTAGACTACTCGGAATTTGTCCTGGCGAAGATACACAATTAATTAAGAATTTATTGGTTAAGGCAACCAAGCTTATTAAAAAGATGATATGCCACCTGACAGACATGTTAATAAATCTGTTATTACAAGATTAATACCAACAATGTATCTTTGTGCAGAAAGATCTTTACTAATTGTATATTTCAATGTCATTGTTTAAGGTAAAAAAAACTAATAAAAACTATGTGATGTTTGCCATTTCATCGACCAGGTAAACAATTTAATGTTAAGAATCTTGAGATTAACTTTGGGGTTCCTTTTTAAATCACTTACTTCAATTTCTTAATTGCTGTGTGCACATTGGTACATTTGCTGCATGTATATCAATTTTCATACTTGTGTACAAAATATGATGTACAGTCTGCTATGCTTTTAATAAAGGATATTGATTTCTGATAGGCAATATGGCCACGCCTTAATTCTTCTGAAAAAGGTTTTGAACTTACAAAAGCTGATTATACTAGTTGTTTTTCCAGACTGTCCCGGCATAACAATCCTTACTGGAAAATGAGCCTGAATATTGATAAGTTAAATGCATAATTAGTTCAGGGAGCAGTTATACAACAAAAAGGTATCAAACTTTAAATTATACCTTTAGATTCTCAGTGTTTGTTCAGCTTTTAATTGTTCTGCTCCCTTTGTTAAACCGGTACGCGTGTAGGAGCATTTTGCTGGTCATGCCGATATTAAAGTGACACAACATTGTTGACCAGGCCTTCATTAAATTAGGTGTCATAGCTAGGTGACAAATTAGGTGTCATAGCTGGGTGACAAATTAGGTGTCGTAGCTGGGTGACAGTCCTAGAGACTTGAGTGAAACATCCTTTGCTTTCTAAATAATGAAAAAGTAAATTAAATAAACGGCTTTTCAATTTATATTATTTTGCCCTTTTTCAGGCACTACGTAGATTATGTTGCTGCCTCATTTTCTAGCTTGTTTAAATTTTACAAGGCAAAAATTATCATAGAGAATAAATAAGACAAAGGGCTACATACTTTGGGAATGTTGGCATAATAAATTTAAACACTCCCCATACGTTTTAATTCAAATCATGACAAGTTACATACACTTTCAAAGCATATATACTTTGTGAACATTTATAAATTATTTTTAAAGTATCACACATGTACAGGGATATTAACTCATTTAAACTGATAAATCAGCTCATGTTCCAGATAAATTCTCAGGGACAAGTTTCTAGACAAGACATTAGTCTCGAGATGTTATGGGTAACCTACAGGAACAGTTATATGACCTATATTGACCTGTTATTGAAGATCTCCAAATATTGGGTTTAGACGGATTCAATTTTAACAGTGTATACTTGTTCATGTTAAGTTTTTCTGCATTTTATTGAATTTTGTTTATTGATTTTGATTTTTCAATAGATTTTATTGTATTATTGGTTTTATTTCATGACCGGAACCATTTTAAAAATAGGCATAAGGATTAAAATCAGCTTCAAGTTGACAAAATGTATTAAATAGGTAAAGGCAAGATTGTCTTTCTGGTTTATTTTAAGTATATCCACAACTTGATGAACTGTTTATTCAAGAGAACAGAACCCGTGGACCAAGGAGTCATCACACCGGCACATTTAAGAGATATTGAAAAATCAATCCATGGAGGTTTAATCAGCTACTACTTGTTATCCATGACAGGCTTTTAATAACAACAAGCTGAGTTTCCACATATTGCCACCAGAGGGCTCATATGGACTTAAAGAGTGCATCAATTCATGTGTCTAACTTTCTTCAGCAGCTCTACCCAGATCATTAGGAAATCCTCTCTCTTTTGGTAATTAATAATCTTGACCATGATAAAGCCATTGTCAATTGATACATCTCATGCCCTTTGCTGTGTCAATATTATTAATAACTGAACCTTGTGGACTTGTGGTCAAGTCTGAAAATCAATATGATACATGGTTATTTGTAAGGCAAAAGGCTATAAGGATAATAACTTCTCAATTTATTTTATGCAGTGTTTCAATGTCTATACTGACAAGCTTGAGCTTGGGCCATGCTTGAGAACGATGTCAGTACAGGCATTGAAACGTTGCATTTATTAAAATCAAGGCTGTTATCCATATAGTTTGTTGCATTATTAGCTTATAAACTTCTTTGTGCCCATTAAAGATGTTAAGATTATTGTTATTTATTATAGATATAATTCGGTCCAATTTTGAGTTTTTCCAGGGATGCCTCTCTGGTTATGTAAACGTGTTCTGTATGTTTTACCATCTGTATACGATTTAGGAGTCCCCATTGGCTGTTTGCATCTTTATGTCTGGTGTAAATTGGTGATAATGGCAAGAAACAAATGTCATTTTTTGTTTTTTTTTTACATTGGGATATATATGTTACTCAATATGTATAAGCTTATACATTCTGAGTATTTTCATTTAAAGAAACAACAGTTTTAAGATGAGAGACTTTTGATAATGTATAAAGGATCTTAGAAAAGGAAATATAATGACTTAATTCTATTGCGGAATTTCATAATAAACTAATTTTTGAAATTTAAATTTTGTCATTTTTGTTCTCTTGATCTCATTGGGGGAAATGTTTGAACCCTTGTGGCAAATAGACTCTCCTAATTGAAGGTTGTTGTCGGTCAGATTTGACCGATTTGACTGTTTGTTAAGTAGAACGGTGAAGGAGATTGATCTGTTTTCAGCCAGCCGTTCACCATTTTGACTGACATATTGCTAACTGACCAGTTGATTCCCTTCTATAGCCTGTACAACTAGAGTTGAATGGGCCGCGTTAACTATGGCTTCAAATAGCATCAGACAGTCCCAAAATAGCCATTTTTTCAACTACAACTTGCAATTACCAATAATTTATGGTATCTTGTATACACAATTGTCTTCAAATTGCCTCAGTCTACAGCTATATTTACTTTTAATCTGTACAAGTATTTACAATGTGTAAAAGGTAATTCAACTTCAGGTTGAAAATTGAAGATTAGAAAAGTCTTTCGTATAGAATTGTGAAAAAAAAAAGCAAATTTGGTAATCCTGATGTGTATATTGAAAGCTGATGTATATAGTTTTCAAAAAACTGTACACATTGGTTTTTAGGTTTAAAGGATAAAAACCTAGACAAAATGGACCAATATTGTTTTTTATCAAGTTTCTTCTCTGGAAAGTAATAGTCGTAATAGAACTGAAATATCCATAGAAACAACGTAAAACTCCAGTATTCAAATAAATGAATACTCGCCTGGCTCCCCAGTTACAATAATTACATGTAACTAATGTAGCTAATCGTGGAGGTATGATACAATAACGAATCTCAGAGAATGAGTTTTATGAAGAAAAAAATTTCAAATTACTAAACAAACAATTTTGGGGGTTTTCTTTTAATATGCATTTAAATTTTATGTCATAAAGGAATTATACAAATCAGTGAAGCTGTGAACCAATCTAAATATTTCTCAGATTTATTTTTGTGGTCAAAGATTTATTAACGATTTAAAATAGCCTTAATGGGTAGAGCAGATACATGTAGGTTATCAGGTAAGCTGTCAATGATTATGTAGCGATTATTACTGGTTTTGCGCAAATTTCTCCTTTCATTAATGTTTTTTAAAAGATTTTTATGATAATTTTAAGATGTTATCTATTTTATCAAGATTTCTTTTGTTGTAGGCCTAGAGGAAAGTAAGTAAATCCATTTTACTTAGAAAGTATTTAAGACTGACCAATTTAATATAGCAATATTTACCACCCACAATGTAATGAAACTGTTAGATATTATCACAAAGATTTACGTCTTTAAAATATTAATCGACACACTTTATAATATAAACATATTCTCTCATATTTGTATTTAATAAATCTCCATATCACGATTAGTATTCTAGGCCAACACTTTCAGAATTGCTTTCTTTAACCAAAAAGCCCACCTCATTAAAAGGCAAACTTGGAATAGAGATATTAAGTGCATGATATTTATACTAACAAGCTTTACTATTAATACAATGTTGGTGTGAAATATAACCCTATCAACTACCAAAAGTCTTCAGGTACGTTCCTGGTTCAAGACATGTAAAAAAAAATATTTATATCAAATATTTATTCATAGAAGTAGAAAGTTTTGGTGTTTTAAGAATTTTTTTTTTTTTTGTTTTGTTGACATCCAATACTTTACTGAATCAAACAATTTTTTATTTTTTTTTTAAATTGAAAAATGCCATCTGTCTCATAAAAAAGCTTATATATGGGGCCTTTTAAAGGAAATAATACTTTCATAGGGCTCTTTTCAACACCAAATGTACCTATACTTGAAATCATCGTTTATGTGTGGCTCAATTTTTTTAAATGACAAACTAAATTGGAAAACACACATTGACTATATAGGTAAAAAGATCTCACGAAACATTGGTGTCATCAGCCACATCAAAGATTCTTTAAATAAAAGGTCTCTATTTATTCTATACTTTTCACTTATATACCCTTATTTAATCTATGGTATCACTCTTTGGGGTAATACTTACGAGTCCCATCTAAGACCCCTCTTCTTAGTCCAAAAACGTCCAGTTCGTCTGATTAGTCTATCAAATCGATTAGATCACACAGCCCATTTATTTTCAAAATTGCAAATCCTCCCTCCATCTCTTGTCATTCTTTATAGTAACTTAGTTTTGTCATATAAATTCTTCCATAACTCACATAATGTTCCGTTTGCAACGGTTTGCCTTTACTAATTACCTTGTAAGACAAAAAGCTTTTCAACAACATCACACGAGACGTATTTGGTTCGATTTTAACAGGCCCTTTTCTAGAACTACATGTAACCTTTCTTATCATTTATGCAAGTCAGTCAGTCCGAGGGAATGGAACAAATTACCAATACATATCTGACGTATTGAATCGACGTCCCTTTTCAAGTCTAGATTAAAAACATATTTACTTGAAATAATCCCACAGTAATAACTTCTTAAACATCTCAGCCACATTTTATTTAATTATTTAATTATATATTTATAATAAGAAATTAAATACTTGCCACCATTCTTTTATTCTACCATTAGCAAAGAATCATGTATACTTATAATGGTATAGTACAAGCCCTATGGTGCTTTATTCCCGCCATGCCACTTACAACATCATGTATTCTGCTGTATGATTTATATATTATGGTGAATAAATAAATAAAAATAAAAAAAATATTATTTATTTTTGTAAGAATTAATTTGTGCTTTAGAGTAAGACCCTTGCTCACTGCATGTTTTATTGTCTTTGTTCTGTAAAGTAGCATTTAAACAAAAATCATAGACATACATGTAGGAAGTAGAAGAATATGTTTTCTTGAAGGAGTGGGTCTTTGTACTACCTTTGTGTTGAAGCCATGTCCTGTCCATGTACAGGCAGAAGATTGACATGTGAAGAAGCTAGGTTAGAATGACTTTCTCTGACCGCGGCTTGACTGAGCTTCTATCTGGCAGGTCTGGAAGGGATCAGGGTAAAGCGCTTGTCTACATCCCCTGGAAGCCCAATTTGATTCATTGCCTTCCCTGTCTCTTCTCTATAAATACAGTTTGATTGCTTTCAGACCACACTTAAACTCTTAATATAATCACTGATTGCTTCACATGTTAGTCCTATTGCTTTCTGATGCATGATTAAGTCACTTGCAATTTGCCAATTATAGTCTGCCGATGCTAAATGGAAAGTTTAACTCTTCATGATAGTAGAGTATATAGATAGGGGCCTCACTAAAAGTAAGAATTATTAAGGCAAAGGGTTTGATAAGTCTTTTATCTTCAGGAATTATTGTCTATAAATTTATCCACAACTTCTGTAGTTTACTTTTCACTCAAACCTACCTGTAATATTTTTTCTAGAACATTTGTGAGGTACAATAGTAGGGCATACAAAAATTGTTTGGTTGTTTTAGAGAGACTTATTATAGTCTTACACAATTTCAAATTAAATGCTTAAACAGAAACTTTAAAACTAGTTTATTTGCAACCGTTTTCCAATGTACAGCAGTGTGTAATATAGTGTTGAGTTTTAGACATACTGTCTTGATTGTGAAATCAAACAAACAAGGTATCATAATGCATTAAGGTAAATATGTAGTAAGATTCTGATTGGCTTTCACCTGCTGACGTCCGCTGTACAGTCTATAATAATGGAGCAGACAGTGTCAGCCGGCAGAAATATTCCAATTTGTATAACTGGATAATGTCTTAAGTATTCTTGGTATAAATAATTTAGAAAGTCTGAAGCTTTGAAATGGTCCTTTAGACCCAAATTTGCACATCCACATAAACTGTAAATTAAGGCTTGCTATAGCACCTTCAATAATGCATTTTTTTATTATTCATCTTATACATTTGGGAATAGACTGTAGAGCATCTTTAAACTATATTGTCTGACATTTGGTATGTTTGAAGATATTTTGTTTGAAATAGAAACTTTTGGTAATTTTTTTGTCCAACTTTAGAAACTGATACATTGTCATTGAAGGAAAAAAATGGTAAAGTATCTGATGGGTTATTTTATTTTGGGGTATTATTTTTATATAGGTTTATAAAAAGATATTAGACAAATCATAGGTGACTTTAATGTTTTTTTCATAATCTTAAATAAATGACAAATTTCCATATGTAGAAAAAGTTGTTTTGTGTAATGATCAGTTTTTGTCTATCATAAGATTACTGGATATAATGGTTGTATTGGATGCTTTATATCACGGCTTATTAAGCTTAAGGTATGCTTCCAGAGGGAGTTAATATAATATACGAGAAGCGTGCTAGTGTAAATGTTTATGTGGATAGAGTGTTTGGAATACTAGGTTCACCGTGCTCTCCCCAGGTATGTGGTAATGGGTTATGTTATTGTGCTTCCACATTCACAATTGATGATGTACTAGTCCTGTTGATATGGTCAACATGTGAACATGCTGTACTTGTGTTTACTGTTCTCTGTTCCTCTAGACATGTGGTGAATAGAGTGACAATAGTAGTATATACATGTAGTATGTAGTAACCCGTGCACGTATTATAGTCATACACAATTAAACCTTGCCAATCTATACGAAAAAAGAAAAGAGAAAACAGTTCACTAGGACCGTCTAGAGTCAATATTGATACTGGACTAGTTGATTGCGAGTAACTTGTTATGGAGCTTCAGAACATGTTCAATGTTAATCAGCTGGAAGATAACCCCATCATTCTCATACCTGTCTGCCCAAGCAATTTGTTAACATGAGTTTTATCATTGTCTCGCTAATGACTAATAGCAGATCAACAAGTCATTAAAAGGGCCACCGTGGTCTCATCTGCAGGGGGAGTCAGATAAAATAATTTCCCTCTATTGACGGGGAATGTCTTAATCTGCAAGAGATTTCCCGCAGCTTAGTTAATTCCACTCGTCAGTGTCTGTTAGCAACGTGTGGCTATCATCTGACCAACACAAGCCTTGACTTTCAGCCTGTTTTCTTCACCCAGTCCTGGAATCCCTGTCAACAGCATAGTCTTACTTATACTGTGGAGGAACCTGGTCTGTGTAAATGTGTTGTGTCAGTGGGCAGATTGATAGAGTTGACTACTCTCTCATCACACTGGCTTAACTTCCTTACTTAGGCCGCAGTTGGAAGGGAATTATCCTCCTTCTCGTTAACTATCTCTGTCAATGTACTGTCTACCTGGCCCAAGGAACTTGCATTGTTTTTCCTGGTTGGAATTATATACAGGCTTCATCAAGATGATCATGTGGGTGGGAGTTTGGTGAAACCCCCAGTCAGAAAACCCAACGACATGAAGTCTCAGCAAGTCAGGCAGGCAGGCACACCAGTAGGCTGACAGTTCTGCCTGGGAGAGAGGTGTGAGACTGGAACTCCTCTCACGTCAGGAGCCCAACAACAAGAGCCCACCAATCTTCAGCCCTTCTATCAGCATTAATGTTTGATTGCCTGAGTAGCACTCATTGAGCTGACAGCATGAACAGTGGCTACAGTTCACAGCTCCTATATCACTCAGGCTGCGGTCAGCTATATCTACAGCCTCGCTATCTGCACTTTTACTACAAATTATTGCTGTTGGACTCATCAGATTAAAAAGGCAGACAATATTACATTATCCAGGTAAGACTATCTTAAGTTTTTAAAGTTATATAAATTCTTATGAAGCAGTTTTTTTTAGATCAGCCCTTCTATGTTTAAACTATACTTATTGATGTGTTTCACATTGTATATAAGTATCTACAAGTATATATCTTGTTTTATAGTTTCGTAAAATATTTCATATATATACAATTCTAATATCGAATCGTGTGGAATCTATTTGGAAAAATATAACAAACAAGTAGTTAATGATAAATAAATGCCGCTGTTTTAGTGTAAAAGACAGATTGAATCAATAAACTTTACTTTGTTCATTTGTAACTCACAGCTTTCCGCATTATTCCTTGGTTAATGAATATTTAATTTTGACATGGAAAGAGCGGATGTGGTAAACCTAATAGCCTGTTAACTCTGATGCTAATCTGGAAAGCGTAAAATACCGTGAATCCGATAAGATTTTTAACTGATGCAATTATTCCAGTGCAAGATTCCAACTAATATACATGTATAACGATGTTTAAGAATACAAATCCACAGGACTATTCCTGCCTTTTATCTCTTTTCCAAAATAGACCAAAGCTAAATATTAACTTTTAACTAACCCTCAATTCCTTTCAAAATTCAGAATTTAATTTTGGTGGTGTTTGGTTAAATGTTTTCAAAAGTCAAGCAAAATCTTCCCTTAATGAAAGGTCATGAATTTGAGACGAAACAAATCTGAAATTTTTAGGTTTTGTGTGGAATTTAATTAATATATAAATAAATAAAATAAAAAATGCTAACAAAGAATTTTATTTGTTTACATTTGTATAGCTTCTTATCAATCAAGAATAAAGAATTTGCAGATGTTAAATTTTTAGTTTGTGATGGTATTTGCTTTTTTACCTGAACGAAAATGTTTACATAAAATAGCAGGTGGTTGGGTTGAGTTCCCTGGTCCTCCCTTAGCTTAGAGGCAACAACAAGCTGTTATTTTAAGGTGTCGTTTTTAGTGTCCTGCAAATGTCCCATTTTGTTTTAGTTATGAGTGTCGTTTAGAGTGGTTTCCTTCACACATAAATGAAACAACCATAAATAGGGCTTAAAACCCCAATCAAACAAACTACATAAAATAGAATGTAATTAGTTTCTGTATGTGCAGTGTACTCAAAAATGAAGACTAATGACAATTAAGCCAGAAATATGTAATGTGTGCTGACAAATAAAAACTAGACATGCTTTTATGTTGTCGTGAACAATATGAAATCAACTTGAAAAGATAATGGATTGACTTTTTCTGAAGAATAGTAATGTATTACTTAGACGTGATGTTTATAAAATGATAATCTCATGCTGTAAAGCGCTTTCAGCATCCGCTGCACACATGCATCAATAATCTTTCCTTTCTTTATCTTTCAGCGACAGATCCATTTCTGTGTTTCAAAGGAAGTCATAAATAAGTAGTTTCTGTTAACTTTTGTGCACTGAATATAGAAAATAATTTGTCTTCTGGAACTAAACCTTAGCATTAGTCCACAGGGAATACGCTGACTTGTGAGTTGTGTAAAGATATTTGAATGAACTTCTGTGCCTCGATCAGTCATTGCTGAGAGGAGCCCTGATGGCTGGGAGAAGACGGTTCAGACAAACGGCAGCACTTTTAGACACATGGAACAAAAACCTGCACCGTGTGTTGAGTGGAGAATAAGAGAATGTTGTAAGGGGATTCTTGAGTATTGATGCTGAGCAGATGTCTGAAGCTCTCGCCAATGCCCCAGGGTTCTCTGTACATGTTCCCACTTGATATAAAGGGCACCTCACTGGGGAACCTAGGACTGATAATCGGGGAACATTCTTGGACTACACCTTCAAAACTGCGGCTCAGAAATATGCCACATGGACGCTATTCAAAAGATAGTTAACAGACATGTTAACTTCATTGAGATTCTCTGCTATTCTCGTCACATGTATATAGATCTATTAGGGTTTGAGCATTTCCTTATGTCATAAAACTGTGAGGTGTAAATATGATGAACCTTTTCCGAAGGTCAAGGTCGCGGTCACCTTCGACTGAAGTTCCTAAACTGTGTATAGAAAGTTCTCATACCTCTGTTGACAAAAATTCCCCTCAGCTTGATCTACGTGTACCCAAAGAGAATCGGCGGCGCTCAACTAGTTTTGACTCAAGTAGCTTTCAACCAGAGGTAGATCGAGCAGAGTTGTTGGCTGTTCCTCGACCTTCTAAACGATCAAGTTCTTTTGATGCAGCGTGCCCAGCATATACCACCTACTCTGATGACAATGCTTCGGATAAAGATTCAGTCAGCAGTCTTAAGCTACCGTTATACTTTGTTAGACGGTTATCTTTGGAAATCCCCAAACTATGTATCCATTGTGTTCATATGGAAGCTCTAGAGGCTGATGAACTTGCCAATTCTCAGTCCTCTCTAGATGCTTCTAGTACTGGATTTAGTGATGACTCCAGGGCCTCTTCTTCTCTGGGCAGTTTTTCTGATGATTTTTCTTCCCCGACATCTGATGATTACTCAGGAGACGAGAGTATGGATGGGGACAACCCACTGCGGGGTAATGGCGACCAAGGGGTGGCAATCTTTCCAAGAAGAAGCAGCTCAGTATTTGAAGACCCAAAATATGATAATGTACACGGCCCCAGGAAAGATTCCATGGAAGTGTCGTACACAAATGCTGTCACACTCCAGGTACCTGTGTTAAAACAACACCGCTCATCATCTATGGATGCAACTTACTCAGCAGTGCCTAATCACAATGATGATTCTCGTCGCTCATCTCTAGATGGGATGCAGCTTGACGTTCCCAAGCAGAACCGCTCCAGCTCGATAGATGTTAACTTACCTACCGATGATGACTCGGCTTACCATGCGGTAACCCCAGCTCCACATCACCAGTGAGTCTGTTATTAAACCTCCTTTATGTATTGTCCAATCTTATGCATTTCACTTCCCAGAAGGTTGACAGGAGCTTCCAGCACCCTGGTGCTCCCTGAGCTAAAGGGTATCAGGAAGTCAACTTCTTGTGGTGTCCTGTTTTTTTGCCCTGTTAATCTCCTGTGCTGTGTTGTGTGTTGCCAGCAGTGTTGTTAAGGGTGGTTTACTAAACCTATAAGGCTGGCACGCATTCTCATGAGTGAAATAACCTTAAGTATTTAATAAGTATGGTGTAAAACCCTCATGAAACAAAGTACAAGTAACAATCTCATATTTTCGACTCTGGTGTGTAATTATTCGCTCACATGATCCAGTTATTTGGGTCATATATCATCTAATGACATGTATCTTCTCTCATATAATCCACCTAATTAGTCCTATCTTTTCTACACTATTCTCATACATAACCGACCCATATATAACAAGAAGAATATTTATGTTCTTCATTGACAAGGTATGGTAATCAATATGACGTACCTGTATTTATCATCACACTGTAAACAAAGTAATGATCCAGAAAGCCGTTTATTCTGTTTACAAGTTTTGTCAGACTAGTTTTGCTGTTTGATCAACACTGCATTTAATTAATTTGAAAGAATATAAAAAATAATCAGTGTTTGCAAAATATATATGACATCTATAAAAACTAACAAACGAAAAAAACAATTGTCAAATAGCAATTTGTACAGTTTTAACATTAATAAACTTGCTGTTTGATGTTGAGCTTTTATTAGTTATAGGGCTGACATAGCCCAGTTATATGCATGGTTATCTCATTGTGTTTTAACTACTAAAGTATCTTCTCTTCAAACTATATTGGTAATGAAGAAATTGGAGAAAAAACAATATTTCATATCGTGAAGCTTGTGGAGTACGCTACAGATTGAGTTGAAAGTGAACTGAATCATTCAGTGGTCATCTCATGCCATACAAATTGCCATCTGCTGTCTTAATGCATTTAAGTAGCCCTTATATCATTTTTACTACAAATCAGTGAAATATAACCCTTGCTTAATTGCTATTCTACAGTTTTACAAGAACATAATAATTATGTGACTTCTAATTTAGATAATATGTATTGTATGCACAATTTAAATCATGTTATTAATTACTAGAGCAACGTCTTTATGATACTGAATAAGCGTATTGTATTGCATTTTTTTAACATATAATAAGGAATGGTACCTAGTCTAGGGTATATTATTTTTTATTAACTAGATTAATTTGTTTACTGTTAGATTCCTATCAAAAATTCTTAATCTGTCTTAAGAACAGGACTGATTTTTAAAATAATTTATGTTCCTTAGGCGGTTTCAAGACTAAGCCTCTTTCCAATAGAACCCACGCTTGAAGTGGCATTACATTGTTCTGGTTGTGAAAACTCTGAAACTACTTTCAATAAAAATCAATCAATACCTTATTTATTTAAAATATCTCTGGAATTAACAAAATCTCTTGAATCTTTTCATTTCAATCTTTCTAAAAGTCCCATGAGTGCTAACATTTGTTTTTTTATTGGACATTAAAGATATTTTAGTAATGAAATTAAGGAATACTCATTTGCTACAATATTTTTTTTTTTATATTCTAACTTTATACAGACTGTGCCCTTGCTCATTTGGCTGAGCGTTGTACTGCTGAGTCCCATTTAATGTATCTGGTATAGGTTTGAATTACTAGTACCCCAATGATATCTATGTAGGTAAATATATGTAAGGTAAATTTTCAAGTGGTGGCAAAGATCACGGTTTGTTTTTGTAGGGGTTCTTTTCTGATTTACACCAGTCTCCAGCAAGGCAAAGTCCTCATATACATGTAAGTGGATTATCCTTGAGTATGACATTAAACATCATCAAATTCACACCTTATACTGACAACGCAACATCTGTATATTAGTGAAATACATAAATGAACCAGTCAAAAAAATAAATTCTTATTGTACATTCCATTTTACATGTACAATAAGACAGCCTCTTAGATCTTGCACAGCAACTGTGTTGATATGCACACAACCCTCTAGGTCTTGAACAGCAACTGTGATGATATGCACACAGCCCTGTAGGTATGAGACAGCAACTGTTATGATATGCACACAGCCCTCTAGGTCTGAGACAGCAACTGTTATGATATGCACACAGCCTTCTAGATCTTGGACAAAACTGTTCTGATATGCAGATGTATTTATTCAGGAAGTGGGCCATACTAAATAGCTAATGTTGATCTTTCAAAATTTCATAGTTCAATTACACTGTATGTATATGTATATAAGATAGACTGGCATTATTTAGTCCAATAGATCAGCGGTATTCATTCAGTTGGAGCTGATGGACCGTATGGAGTTAATTGACCTGAAGCCATGTATATCTCTAGACAGTTGCCAATGGAATCCTGCATTATGTATAGAGAAATGGACACTAATTAACTGGTCCAGGTAGAAATGAAATACTAATAAGATCCTGTAGATCATACAGCAGAATGCCATAAGTCTGGTAAGCATCAACTAATGATACAGGTTACTGCCCTCTATTGATAAACTTCTGTATAGACGTAATTTTGATCTGCCAGGAATCATATTTCTCCATTAATCCTTGTTATAAGCGCATTCGCAAATCCCTGAAAACATATAAATATACCCAATCTGTGTCACGTGTATAGGATGTCATTGTGTGACACATCAAATGGGAACGTGGTTTCCTTTTCCAATTACACAAATGAAGAATACACATATGGAAAATAAAGTAGACGCAATAACGTTTTGCTGACTAAAAAAAATAAAAAAAATTTGTTGGGCAAAGAAGAATAACATTGCAAATCTTCAAGAACTGTATGAAATTGTAGGTCTACACTGGCATTTTCCTATAGATTCAAGTTTCAGAAAAAATGTTGATATTGACCTTACCGATTTTCGTTAATTATCTTACATTATTTTACCAAGTATGTGAGAATTTAATTATTATCCACGAGCATTACTTTTTTCTGCAACTTTTTGCTAGAGTGTTTTGAATCTTTAGTATGAAAACAGAAGATTGATTATGTACTGAAAGTTTGATCATATTTATGTTTCTTATGAGAAATGTTTATTATTTGTGGGGAATCGCGGAAGCTGGTCTAATCTGTATTATCTGTGGTATCGTTAGAAGATAAGCCTACATGTATTTATCATCAGGCAATTTACCATTGTCACTAATCAATATGGGTGGGTGGGGTATGGAGCTTATTTCACGAGTCATACTCCCAGAGATACACTCCATTGCTCCTTTCAATCTGGACAAATTGATTGTGGATTGAAGGAATTACAGGTAACTTGATTAGTCTGATGGAGTTGTTTCTGATCAATTAGTGAGCTTAAATCATTGGTTGTGTACTTGCCCTGGATCTTGCTTCAGAACATTTCTCTTGATGAGATGAAAAATATAACATGGAGTCGGATTCAGTGGCCTAAGTAATTATAACACAAAATCCTAGATAAATCCATTGATTTTGCTGTAAAAATGCTTTCATGCAATGATGAAATAATCTTTACCTAATACACAGAACGACAATCCAGATTGGCACTAATTGGGATGTAGGCTGAAATAAACTTTAGAAGACATACTTTGTTGAAAAACAGCAATACAATGCTGGAATTTGTTTGATAACTCATCCAAGCTTGCCCTTTATGGGGATTGGGTGGGAGTTTCATGTGATCTGCTGCTAATTAAGGCAAGGGGCATCAGGAAGCTGGTTTGTTTATGGTTGAGGGGGGTCTCCTTCACTGATTGGCCTAATTCTGAGTATATTGTAAATAGCCATAAGTACATGTACCACATCTGCACAAAACTCAAATTGAGCAAAATTGCACCTGGTTTGAAAGTAAGACAGATAATCATAAAACACGAATTAACAATTAGCTATGATATTTCTTGACAAACTTATGTTTTGGTATCTTCTTTGCATTAATTTAAGTCACATATGCTCCCAAAATTTGGATTTTTCAACTTATTCTGTTTGCCTTGATTTTTACAAGATTTGATGTTTGTTCAAAAATTAAAAGTCACGTTAAAATAAAAATTATTCTTTGGGTATCAAGCTTGTACGGACCAGGAGAAATATAGCAGTTATTTGAATTTAACGTAAGGAGGGCTGGCCATATTTGCTCAGAATGACTTTGATCCAGCCGCGGTGAATGACCTTGTTTATAACGAGCCAACATTTTGAACCTTGTAAGGGGTGTGGCTAACACGGTTGACTTTTGAGTGACGTCGGTACATCAAAGTGTGGCTGAGCTGTGACAGCAGACTGACACATTTCCAATTAAAAATTCTGAAAAAATTTTCAGTTTTTAGTTTTTTAGTTATTAAAAAAACTCTCTTTCGTCCTACAAATTTGATGATGGAATTATTGGAAAGCCTCTAACTTGTACTTCTTGAAAAAAATATCAATTTTTCATGAGATTTTGTGATAGTGCCTAATTCAGAACTTTTGAATGCGTATGTTACTTTAAGTTAGAAAACATAAAATAGGATGTTATTCAGCCAGGCATCTGAGTTTTGTGTGAAGAGAGATTATCATTCTGTCCACTTGATTAATATTGATGTTACAGACAAAAACTAAAGTATCAGCAACTTGTATGAAAGTATAAACAATTTCTTTAGTCCTTCACCATAGATATGTCCATGTATATAAAGTAGCCTTGTTGTTGTTCATAAAGCATATTGTCTCTTTTTGGGGGGATAAATAATTTTGAAAATGTTTATTTCTTTTTTTATTTTTCTTAAATTATTAACAAAACTGAAGAACATTTTTGTTCCCAATGAAAAATTGTGTTAGTTTTTCTGTGACATTATTGTAATATAATATCAAGCTTCCGTTTCATTATTCATGTTTGTACCTGGGTGGTTAAAAAGCACTTTATGGAGAAATTACCATCAAAAGCTTCACAAAAAATTCCATTAGATAGCTATTAGCTTTCAGGCGTATCTCATAATTTATTGCCTTTTGCAGACAATGCCCAGCCACATCACATACTTTGCCATCAATAATTAAGACAAATTGAAACACTATTTACCAATTTTTTTTTATGCCTGTCTGTAGATAACAATTCAAATTTTGAAAGGCAAGTTTCTGGGTTATTTCCCAAACGTAATCAGTCAGAAAGCGGTATGAATATTTGATGAAGTGTATCTTATTTTTAGTCATTTGGCCTGAAAATTTTATGTAACATCAGGGTATACTGGCCACTTTTACGCGTTCAATTATTCACATCTTGTATAGAATTCACCCAGAGAACTTCCTTGCAATTTACAATATAATAAACATTTATATTGCTTGTCAGAAAGGTTGTATTCTCAGCAGTCGGGTTTCATTTCATTTTTATGTTTTGTTTTACATTTCTGTTTGGTGTTGAAAAACTTTTTAGAAAACTTTTAGAAAACCCCTTCCAGGAAGTTGTGTTTTATTTTCCAATAAAAATGATCCACTAGCCTGCGCCAATAGATTCCTGTTAGGTCAACTTTATTTTATTACCCTTTAGCAGACAACAATACCCAACCACATCACATTATGGCAATAACAAACAGTTTTTCTTATATTTTGAAGAAATTGAGTCAAATATTTTAATCCAAATTTCGAGGTTATTTCCCAAAGGTACTAAGTTGCAATTGTTGACTTCAATAATAATTTCAACACAGCACAAATAGACTCATTTCAATATCGATTATTTCACTGTTTCGAGGGAAGTAATGTGGAAGGGAACATAACTCATAATAATGCATACAAATTCCAAACAATCGTAAAATAAACTCAATATACAATATACAAGTCAATATACCGACTAAAATAAAAGAACATAGTTTTTTTCTGTTTGGGCCTGAAAATTGTATACATTATAAAGCTAAACTTATCCCTGATACTCATTCTATTTTATTTCTATTTCTTTTATTTTTATTTTTTTTCTGTTTGTGCAAAATGTAATTTTACAGTAATCAACTTTATTTTTCCAGTTTGTAAATATTTATTCTCAGGGGTCAGGTTACATTCGATTCTTCTGTTTAGGGCAATAATTATATTTTTATAATACAGTTTAGTGGGCCTGTCCCCTTTCTGTTGTGCTATTAACTGTGTGGTATAGCTTAATTCCAGTGTCCTGCCTCTTTATGAGCTACATTTAAGGAACAGAAAACTCAGTCTTGTTTTGTATCTTTTGCTACATGTAGTTATTGGTCATCTTTGATAGTTGCCAGAGATTTTGTGGGTGACTTCCATTACCTCCTGTGCCCTGGTGCTCTCTGAGCCAAGGGGAATGGGATGCCAATTTGTTGTGGTGTCCTGTTTTGTCAATGTTATGCAAATCTTTTCTTTTGTCTTGCATGTTGCCAGCGTCGTTTATAGTGGTTTCCTTTACCAATTGAGCTGGCACGCTGTCATAAACACTAATTCTTCAACCTTTTCATCCCCTGAGATTTTTGCAACAATAAGACTTTCAGTCAGACTAACTTGTTTAAACTCAGACAACGAGGCTAATTAATAAGTTATACAGTAGGCTATAATAATTAATTCATTATTTATAATTGGATTACGCCCTTTCCCAAATTTGCTTGGTTCATGTTACCTAGCCGACTAAACACACTCAGAGGGGGTGAAACAATTGAAGAATTAGGTTAAGTGAAATAACCTTGAGCATGGTGTAAAACCCCAATCAAACAAACAAACAAAAACCCATTACCCATTGAGCTGGTACACCTTTATATGAGTGGGATAACTTTAAGTATGGCATAAAACCTCAATCAAAGAATCAATTCTTGCTGGCTATGACAAAGCTTCACACAGCTATTCTTAAAAATATTATTTCGAGCAATGTAGGCCTACAATAAACTTCATTCAGCTCGTTTCATGTGTAGCCACATCTAAGTAACTGTAACTGTTCTTGTTTTGGTCAACCAAAAAGGTCAAAGGGGTGAAGTAAAGACTGACAGGAATCTCGCATCTTATTCCTACCTGGTACATGGTTTAACACTGAACCAGATGCTCTGTGTGCCATCAACACTCTGTTTCTGGCTTTTATACATTTACATATATAATAGCCAGAAACCCAGCCACTCGTCTCTTAGAACTGTAAACATGTGCTGTTTGTTTAACAGTATGAAAACTCACCTATATGAGACCAGAAAAGGTAAAGAAGAGTAAAATTTGTGGATAAAGAAATTATTTTCCATTTTATTAAAAAAATAATCCAAATCTCAATTTGAACAAGGATAGCAAAGCCAATTTTATGCAAGCAAGTCTGAGTTAGAACTAACTGGTCAATAATGACATCATAAAATAAAGCTGGAGAGAAACTCAAGTTTAGTGACGCCCTCAGGCTAAGTGCAAAATGTTTCCAGATTATATTCATGCTGTCATACTTAGCACTGGAAGAACATGTTTCCAAAAGCAGTAACACTTATTAAAGTGACTTCACATTTTTTGGTTTTGTTTGAGTTCCTGTCTACTGTTGGAAGGCACTGCTGTCATATTAGTAAAATACCTTTGTGCATGGCATTAACGCCAATCAATCAATCAATTTTGTGACTTAAACTTTGAAAACTTGGTGTATTAAACTTAGATCAGATTTGCAGCTAAAGGACAAGCTCTACCTCACATTTTATGTTTGTGTGGAATAACCTTGAACAGAGACTTATAAACACGTACCAATCAATCAATCTATCAATCAATCAATCAATATTTCCTTTTTACTCTGTCAATATAGAGACATTTATATTACAAATATGTTTATTATGGGTCTCAATTGTGTTAAGATCTGCCAGAAATTAGATGGTTCGCATTGTCCAGTTTTGTGGTTCATATGCTCTCCTCAAAAGTGGATTACCGGTCAGTCAAAGCGAGGCAGTGATTCTTTACATGGCTACACATTCCGGAGTGACCCTCCTCAGCCGCCTCACTATGGAAAGTCACATTAGAGACCTGTTAAACTCTGCAGCAGTGCTGAACCTGATAGGCATTTATTGAAGGCTGATTTGATAGTCTCAATGTAAAGGAGGCAACCAATTCAGGTGTAATTTGATAAAGGACACCAGCAAACAATTCACTGGAGGCTGCATGACTTACTTCCTAAGAGCCATGCCCTGTACATCTAAAGTCTGACTGTATTTCAAAGCTTTGCATTGAACAAGAAAATGTAGGAGAATTTGGCATATGAGATTACAGGGTAGTTTTTCTAGATTTCCTGATAAGTACACAATAATCATCATGTATTGTAAGTGAAACACCCTTGAGTACACCAGGAAATTAAATTATAAACAGCTTCAAGGAACAGATTTATCTATATCGGTTAGTGACAGATATTAAAATTAAACCCAGAATAACAGAATATAATCTTCTCTATTTATTATTTATTGACAAATGACAACGGATTTCGAACCATGGCATAATTTTTTTGACCTTAAAATCTTTACAAAAGACTATAAAGGCAGCGTATTTCAATTGTAGAAGTTTTTAAGAGGGATTCTCTTTTGTTTTGTACTCTTGAGTACGACATTAAACCCCAATCAATCAAACAAACAAACTCTTTTATTTTAATTTCATAAATAGTTCAATATATAAGACATTTGTCACTGGCTTTTTCTTGTATCAGAAGCTTACTGCCAATGCAGTTGATCAACACATCAACCAACGTGTTGTTTATATTGGAATGAAGTCTGGGTTTATTTGATTGTTTACCGACGCCCACTCACTGTTTGATCTAGGTATTCTCCAGGTGTTTCTGTCTAGCATTATGCCAGAGTAAATAGATTCCTGAAGCCCAGTGACCTGCCAAGGATATTTTCCATTGATTACAGATCAGGCAGAAACCTTCCCTAATAGCATTGCCGTGGACCCTCCACCTTAACTACGGTCTAGCTATCTAATACTATATCACCCAAACAAGATGCCATTATGAACAATGATTGCATTCGCTGTAGCGGTAAACCACTGTTTCCATTTACATCTTTATAACCCACTCTTTCTATTTGTAAAATGTCAAGGGCACTGCCTGCATGCGATGGTCTAAGCCTAACTATTTAGATTGTTTATCACCTCCTTTCCTGAGCTATAACCATATTAAAAAATCCCAGACGCTTTTGATGAATAACCCTGAGTAATTGACAGAACAAAAACCCTTGTATAATGGCATGATTGCTTGTAAGATAATTGATTGATTAACTTATTATGGTGTAGAGTTGACTCTGATGTCACTAGGTCAAGACCCGATCTCTTAGTCAATTATTAACTTGTAGATGCAGAGTTATGTGATAATTCTATTATGTGTTCGTATACACATGTATCAATACAGAACAGTACTAAATGAGATTTATTGATGTTTGTTCAACTTTGTACTCAAGGGTATTTCACTTATAGGACGACTTAGCGTTTTATGTTTAATGGTGGAAAACCGAGAAGAAACCTTGTAAAAATACTCAAAACATGATTTCTCTAAATTACTTATTTATTAATACTTTGTATGTTTTTGTCTTACTTATGATAACATAATACAGCACTTGCATATTATCTATGTCTACATGATCCAGTGTTCATAGCTTCTATTATTCCATACCATCCCTTCTCTGTTGAGCCACTTTCTATCTTTTCTGAGATAAAAATCCCTGAGTTCACTGACGCTGTCAAAATGGAGGCATTTTCTTGGTCCTTGATGGGCAACTTAGGGTATCTATTCTAACTTAGAATCATTTGGTAATCTCTAGTTGCATTCAGAACATCAGGGACAGTTATATGTCTTTATGACTACTAGTACATGTACAATGTATAAAGGGCTTTACCCAGAACCTTCTTTTGTTCAGAACCGTCAGTCAAAATTGGATTTTGTCAAAGCTGCCAGTCCAATTCATATCTATTTCATCTGTGGCAGACCAAACTCGATTGTAAAAGACATCCAGATTGTCCAGTGTGTAGAGAAATAGATAATGAGACACTGATCAAGTCTCTGATCTATCAAAGAGATTGTGTTTAGATCCAGTATTCCTTAACTGTGGGAGTAAAGCCTTGGGTGTATTGGTAGACCGCCCACCCCCACATTGCCTTTCGGACACCAGGAAGCTTTTAGGTTTATCACAGCTCCAAGCCATCTCATTGTTACCTATTAACCAGTCAGCGTGTAGAGCTTATCCAATTTAAAGGCAATCTGTATCAATGCAAAAGAATGAAATACTGGAGTTATTTTCATTTTTAATGGTTATATGTTTTTATATACACCCGTCATTGGATGGGACGTATTACGAAGTGGGTTTGTCCATCGGTCCGTCCACTTTTGGGTTTCTGACCATTAAGTTGAAAATTGCTTGTAATCACTTGTTGGTAGGAATGTTCCAAGTTGCAAGTTGATGCATTTGATTGTGTTTGGCATTTGTCCGCCTACATGTGGCGCCACCTGGTGCCAAAGTGTTCGTTAGGTTTCCATTTGTTGACATCAGATTATTGGTTTCTTATCCAATTTGGGACAAGCATTGCAAGTGATGAGATGGGATTCCATTTGGCACAATATGCCGACTGGTGGCGATACCTTGTGGCTCAGAATAAACTTTTCCTGCAGTTTACTTGAAAGTCTTTTATCTGTGCATATGTTATGACTGATTTTAACTCTTGTTTGTCAATGTCATAACTCTCTATCCACTAACCTGCATCACTATGCAGTTGAACTAAAACAACTGGCCTGTTATTATCCATTTCAATGTCAAATTTATAAGGATTAGCATACCTTCTGTTTCATTCTTTTAACAAGGCAAGCCAATGAACTGTAATCGTATAAATTTGAATGTCCTGAGTAAATATTTACTTTATGTCCTAAATTTGCAACACCTTACACTTTAACATCCATATCTTCTACCTAATAAAGTGAGTTCTGCAAGAGAGCTTACTCATTTGGTAACTGTATGCCATGCATTCTGCATTTATCAAAGATCAGTCTGGAGACTGGGTGATAATATACAGGATCTTGCCTTGCCATTTTATCTTCACCTGAACATACTTTTGACTTCGAACCTTATTCACTCCTTTGTTCTTGTAGACGATCTAGTTAGGCTCAGTTACAACCACTCATGCAACAATGTGACTTTTCTTCTCTAGCTTAATATAATCTGCCGCGTACATTATTGGTAAGCACATCCCAGACACCTTCCAGACACCTAATTTAATTACAGAAATAAGGTGCAGATTGAACAGGTGTACCATGATGGATGACTGACTTAACCTCACCTGTAGTTTACGACAACTGCATTCACAAACTATCACCTATTACAATTGCCTGTTATATTTTGGGATCTGAAATTCTGGTTGAAGGGCTTATTTATAGCATGCACTTTCTTAACTACCGGTAGTGTTTTACTGAAAGTGAAAATTTGGAAACTAGATATTTATTAATTTTTGTCTTCAGATTGTTGCTTTTTTATGATTTATCAATTCATGTCACCAAGTTGTTATAAGAGACCCCTGCATATACAAAATGAACATAATTAATAGACGAGTGATATTGCGACATCAGTGATTTGTAAATCAGACAGGTCTAAGAGACCAATTAAAGGAAACCTACTTGTTTAGGCGTAGTAGTTTGCAACCGATGCACTTCTATCGTCATCATTATTTGTGGCCAATGAGGTCAAGGAAGCATTTCTTTACCGTTGGGCTGAAAGCTGTCATACAATTGAAATACGATATGTAGCCGTGTTAGTCTGAATATAGAGACAAATAACAGAAAAGAACACCTTTGAGACTAACTGGATATTTGTTGTACATGAACTTTCGTGGACACTAGCCCACTTCCTCAAATATGGAATATATAAAGTGAAATAACCTTAACTAAGGCTTAACTAAATAGCGACAGCATTGCTTGGTTTAATTGATATTTTATTAGCGTTAAATTGATTTTGATCCATGTAATTGTATATTTTTTTGTTTGATTGGTGTTTAGGTTTGTATTAGAATGTATCTCGGTTATTTGATGGCTTTCTGTTGACGATTTTTGCTGGGACATCAGCAAGCCATATTATTACAGTGTCTTGTATAGTTTATGTCGACTATATATTTTTATCCAGAGCACATATACACATTCATATGTTTGTGTCTTAACAGAGTGTTCTTATCTGGGTATATAATGCTTCAATTTATGGTCGTTATACAGTGTTTTTCTGTACCATGTGGAAAGGTTAACAGACCTACTGTATAATGTATGTAACATTGTCAGGGTCATCAAACCATTATTCTGTGTTAGCTATTCAGACAATAAGAAAGTAGGAAACCATAAAAAGTGTGTTAATGTTAGCAGCTGACTTTTGTTGGCATTTGAAAGGAGCTAATCTTGTAATGGATGTGTAGCTGTTGGATAGAGAATGTGGTATCTTGACAGTTTAAAGTGCCTGTAGAGGAATCGTCTGCCAGATCATGTGTTCCTCTTGATAAGATCCCTGTGGTACACTTATACATATGTCAACGCAGACACTTTTGTTAAATATTGGATTGTTTGAAGCTAAGAAACATGTGGTTTGTTGCATATACACTTGTAGCTGACCTAATTCCTGTTGTCTGCAACTCTGTTGATGGAATGATGTAAATCTTTTTTCAAAAATCAAAATATGGTCTTTACCACATGAAACTGATGTTTTTTGCCTGTTTATTCTTCTAGTAAAGCTGTTTAAAGTATTCTTACAAACTTTATGGTACTGTTTCTTTCAAATTGATTCCCATTTTATTGTAAAGATTGTGTAGTAGCTGTTGTATCTTGACAGTTTGAAGTGCATTTAGAGATAAATGCTTCCCAGGTCATATATTCCTTATGATGGGAGTCATTTTGTCCAAGTAGTGCTTAATAGCACTTACAATACTGTAGCACATAGCGTTCTTACTTATTTAGAAACATTTCCTTTCTAAAAATGTGGGTGGTTGGGTTGGTTGGTTGGCATCAGGAAGCCAAAAGTGTGAAAACAGTTTATGGGATCCGATGATATAAATTTGAAACCTATGAATTAGAACCTGTGAAACAAGGGGCTCCACCGGGATTTTTAGGTCATTTGATTTTATCTCTTCAATATATCATGAAAATTATAAATTTTGGCCTACTTGCCCATCCAAGGTATATATGGAAGTTTGCAGTGTCTGTTCTAATCGCAAAGTTTTTTTTACAGTTTTTTTGTATTCTTTGCTCTTTCCACTACTTAAACAGGGTAAGAAAAATATGAGTATGCATGTACATGTATGTTAAACAGTGTGCAAGCTTTACAGAAATTAATGAAAGCTTTAACTATGTAGCAATGATAGTTATAACAAGGAACTAGTAGTCTGTACCTAAACAGTATTAACTAATGTGTAAATATATGAATTGTTTTATTCCTTAAATGAAACTTGCAACTGCCCAAAACTTGTAATCATGCTAAAATAGCATATGTTTTCTGAGATCAATATGGATTTAACTGTCATTATATTACTACATGTAGATACATACATGTATGTGAGGTGGTCAACTTCTTTATTTAAAACTCAAGATATGTTTGATTTGTGTTAATCTCCTGAAATGTTCATATTTTGTTGAAATATATGTAACTTTTGTATAATATATTTATTATATTTATCACCTATGTGTAAATGTTGTCAAAATCTAGTTTTAAAAAAAAATGTTGGTTGCCAGGTTTGTCCATTGCAGAATAGTCCTGGTTAGAGTTTTTGTTTATAGAGATGATGGGCGCCCAACCATTTATTATGAAGATGCACTTGTCAATGTACTTATTTCGACAATCTTCAGTATATATGTTGAGTTTTCATATAGTTGCTTTAAGAACATGTTAAATAGAACTTTAAAACATTGACCCGTTTAAATAGTAAATTTTATCATCCCTTACATCCTACCTTATTGGTTTTCCAGGCATAACTTTGAAGGATTCTCAGCCTTAAGCTAGAAACACCCACGTAAGCACTCCATACCACATAAACCAAGAATTTTACCTGACCTACTTTTCTTATTTTCTTTTATTAAAAAAATAATTGATATTCTAGTTATTAAAGATCTACTTATGCAGCAGCTATTTTTTTTAATTTAAGAATTAGTGTTTCAAATATGAAATTATCATGCACCGTTTTTTACCTTAATTTACCCTAAATTTACATCAATTTTACGATTTTTTTTAATTTAGAAAAGTGGGAATTTAAAATTAAAGAGCTCTTTAGGTTGTATTGGGGAGGGTGGTGGGGTGGTGGTTGGTGTGCCCTTCTGTGCCATGGTGCCCTTTGAGTGGTTAAGGGGAACCAGTAATCTGATTTGTTTTCGTGTGGTGTCTTGCCAGAGTCGTTAAGGGTATGCATGCTCTTATATTAGTAAAATAACCCCATGTATCGCGTGAAACCCTAATCAAACAAAGAAACAAATAAGGTTGTATGTACTTTTCCAACTTTTAAACTATCAACTTTTTGAAAGAGGGAAGAAAGATGTGTCTGGGTTTATCTTTTTGCCAACTCTTGACTAGTGAACAGAAGACACCAAACTCTGACATAAACTGGATTTACACTTAGCTAATGGTCAAACCAATCAATAATTCAGGCGGTAATTTGGCCGAGGGTAAAGTAAGCTAGCTGCCTTGGTCAGCTTTTGCTCTGTATTCAGGTGGCTTGTACAAATAATCAGCTGTCAGAATTACCATAAGTAAGAACTCATTCTTTCCACATTTGGAAGTGCTAATCTTGGTTCTATTCTTGTGACTGGAATTAAACATGTATAGGAGTCAGGAAGATCATAATAATTAGTTGTATATCCAGTAAGTTTTTATGTGTTTTTAAGCTCAAATAATAACTTATATAGATAGTTTCATCGGCTGAGTTATGAAATAAGTTGAGACAACAAAATCAATATATTCAAACATAATGACATTATATAAGGTTATTCTTAGAAATTCTTGCTTTTGATGATCGATTTATTTGTTAAATTATATGAAATAGGTCCAATTTAGCACCATGACTTGCACCATTTATATCCGAATCAATGAAATGGCAACGATTTTGTGTGTGGGCCCTTCATAAAAGTAGTAAAAAAGATGCCCCAGTTTATGAAGCTGTAAAGAGACTGATCGATGACATTTTAGGTCTTTATAAATCCCACTTAATCACGAGACTTGAAAGAACCAAGGAGCTTAGGTATTGGCAAAGGCATTACATCGGTGGATTGTGAGGAGAGAATTGTCTCTGTATTATTTGATTTCTCTGTTCACTGCTTCTCTGTCAAAGTGTCTTTGACTTCTGGAAGTACTACATCAAAAGACTCGCAAACAATAAGGGTTCAATTAAGCTTTACCTGCTATCTTATAACCACTCGCTGACCTGCCCGGAAAATCTATATTCCCTTTGAGGACAATGTCCGTGTGCATTTTATCTTAAGAGAGGCTGTGTGATTGGATTGAGGACAGAAAAGATTCGTCTATGTGGAGAACCTCCCTGACATACACCTGCATCTCTGTGTAATTATATGAAGGTAAATCTGGGACATTCGGCATTGCTGATTTCCTGCCAGATACTTAACTGTTATCATTACAATAAAGGGGTACATAACCAGCTCGTTCTATTGTGGTCTGCTCACATAAATACTCTGATGGGTTTATGCCAGTGTGTTATCTCTTAAACAGACAATAAGCTTGCTGAGTTTTACAATCCGTGATATCTTCCTTGATGTCCGCTCTACCTTTGTGTTCTTACACATCAATAATTAGGCTAACTGCTACTGTTTTAGGTACTGAAATAATGACCCCAGTTCTGGCTTTCACAAGGCAAGCACTGCTAACATACTTTAGGACACTTTGTCTAACAGTTATATAAGGGAAGTTTTTTTGGGTGGCTGTGGATATCGTGTGGTGGTTTTCACAAGCTTTCTTCATGTTTTTCACGGTACATGGGCAACACAGTCATCATATAAGTGAAATACAATTTAGTATGTATTTAAACACCAATCAAAAAAATTAATAAATCTATCTTTAGGACACCTGGATTATTCTGACAGCGTCAAAACTGACCATATTTTCTGGTTCCGTATCCGTGTGATAGGTTTACTCGGATGTAAGAATAAACCATAAAGAGTACTGTGTCCAACATTTTATAGCCTCTTTCCAAGGCTTTGTTGAACAATACAAATGGCATATCAAATGATTAATTGCCGTGTATATTGTTCACATTCTTTGTAAATCCAGGCATGCTGCTAATTTCATGCTGGTTTTATTTTGTTCTACAAGTTTTAAACACTAAACATTCAACAGTGGCTAGGATAGCGTTTCCTTAAATCAACCATTGTTATTTAGCAGTTTCAAAGCACAAAACGATAATACCATGAGAGACAAGACTGGTACATGTATGTGTATTGTAAGTGTGAATTGCGGATCCTCATACGATAGGCACCGTGTAGAAATCTGCTCAGCCTAAATCACTGTATTTTGACGCACACCGCTGCGTGATGTCAGATAAATTCCTATCAATATCTTTCTTTTTTTGTAGACATGTTTTTATCCCATAGATCCTCTGGATACTGTGCGTGTGAAAATTCACACAGGTTTGAAGTAGAGTTTTGGTTTAATTTTTTTTATGTATGATATCATTTATGCTTTGTGAAACCCAACCTTATGAGCTACTGAATTGAAGTAAATAATATTCAATTGACAGCTAAATGTATTGTTATTAATAATTTTAAGTAAACTAAATACAAGAGTGTCAAACGCAAACAAAAAATGAACAAAAAACCAGCGGTGGTTTTGCTCCTTTTTTTTTTACCGAACTATTTTGAACTCACCTCTTGAACATTGTGCCAGCTTTTGCTACTACAATTAACAAAGTGAGATGTGTATAGCTGTCTCATTCCATTAGCACTTCTAATCAAGACTCTGTTTATTCCCAGTTTATGCTCAGGTTTTAAAAATGTTATGCCATTGATTCATGAAGATGCTCCCATAACCAAGTCACGCCCTTGTTGTTGAGGAGAGTACAATACACTCTTCACAATCAACCAGCTATTGTTATAATTATTTGTGGAGTAAAGGATTTTATTATTTCCAATTTTGATTATTTCAGATAGTTTATGGTCTAGAAAATGGAGGGGGGATCTAGAATGTGGGGTGGGGGGGTGGGGTGGGTGGGTGGGGGGGGGTACTGGTTGACATAGTTTTCTAGTGGGTGGGTTAATGCAGGCTGCAATTTATTATAACATTTAATAAACATTGATGTGTTTTTGAATAGACGTGCTATGTAATATTTCTCTGTGGATCAGATGTCAATTTTAATACCTCTTTGTTATTAACTGTAAAAACTGTAGTTATAATGGCGCTTTGTTTGCTGTGACAAGATTTCCTTTTGATTCCCTTGTATGCAAACAAATTGGATGGAAAATAATACCAGTTCTGCAATTGTTTATTTCCTGTTTACCTTCAGTTTCCAAGAGACTGGCTGCCTATTGTAAACCTTTGCTTCGGACTGCATTGTAACCAGGGGAGTATAAAAAGAGCATACCGTAAATTTTCTACTGCAAGTCTATTCGGAATCGAAATAGTCTGGTGCTCTTGGAGCTAAAGGAAATCATGAAGTTGGTTTTTTGTGGTGTCCTGTTTTGTGTCCTAAAATGTATTGTGTTGTATTCTGTGTTGCCAGTGTTGTTAAAGGTGGGTTTTTCCTCCACCGATTGGGCTGGCCTAAAGTACGGCGTAAAACATGTTATTGTGTTATAAGGGAAAAAAAATCATTAATCCTGTCTTAATTGGTCTATGGGTTATCATTAGTTGATTTAGTATGCTACATTTGTTATGGAACAGCATCTTCTTTAATTATCTATATGGTCTTTTGTTTGCATAAGACCCACAAAAAAAAAAAAATTTTGACCTTTTTTTCTATAGAGAAAACATTATATATAAATGTCTTGTGAACTTGTGAATACCTTGATAACTCTGTGAACCCTGCCTAATGTCAGACTAACAGTGCATATAGAATTTGTATTTAATTATATTTTAAATCTTTGTTCTCATATCAGCAAACGTGTTTCATCTTTTGTGTTATGAAACCCCATCTTGGTTCGTGATCTCTCTCCCTCGACTCCTTTAAATGTCAACTGCATTCTGTCCTCTCAGATCTTTCTCTAATCATCTCCCTAATATTATTGAACACGGATTATTTTCCTCTCTTGCGCTATGGCTATGTACATGTATACTATCTTTTCGCACCATCTTGTATTTTTAGATTAGATTCACAAGGTATTATTGCATTTTACTCTTTGTGGCTGCCATATATTTTACATTTAATAAAATGTCATCTATGTTTTACTGAAGAGATTAAAAGTACTTATTTGTGACTCGTCATCAAACACATTTTGCTTACTTTTCCTAAAAAGGGGGTGTTTGGCGGGAGCTTCCTATGCCCATGTACTATATTAAGGGCATCAGAAAGCCGATTTGTTGTTTGAATAGCCTGTGCCCGTTGTGTCCTTGTCTGTTCTTGAAGGTGGTTTGTTTCACCTTGGTCCAGGACACCATCAAATCAGTGAAATAACCTTAAGTACAGCATTAAACTAAATCAATCAATCTCTAGATATATAAAAAGTTCAATTTTTGAAAGTAATTGTCTGATAATGTTACAAAGCTACAGACTGAATAACATGACAAATATAAGAGGTACTAGGTATTTTACAACCTAGAAGAAAACTCGGGCAGAAAATCGTGAGATGTTTGATAATTAAACTTAGCTATGGTCTTTTACATCAGCAAACAAATGCATAAAGGTATACCTTATGTCAGTTGTACACATCATTTTGAATTTCTACTAAATCACATTTTAACACCATTAAACATTTGGGATACATGAAATAAACAGTATACAATAAATCATTATCAGCCAGAAAGACTTCACGCTTCATGGAGCTATAACTAAGACATATCTCCATATAACACAGTCATTTATTGCCGCTTGGTTCTAAGATCAAGAAACGCTAAAAGCAAATGTGAATACCAGACATCGATAATGTGTAAAGACCAGAGAAATAAAATTTATTTTACTCTGCAAGTCCTGTTCAAATATAGAAAGGAGATGATATTTTCAACTCAATGATTTATCTGTGTCGTTTTTACAACCTGTACATTTATCTGATCTATTATGTTTTCGTGTTCATTACATATGGAGATGATCCTTTCTGCTTTTATTGATCGAAATCCATTATCATTTATTTCCTTTGTACTAGCTTGATTTCCCAGCCTGTCCAATTTACGCTTTGTACACTTTGTAAACAGGGTGTTCTAGGTTTACACCTTGGCTAATATTTACCGTTACTCCAAAGTGGGCTTGTAAATGCTGACACAATGTATGGCTGGTGGTGATGTGTCAATATGCAAGGTAAGATAATTGTGTTAATGTGTGTCAAGCTCATCGTCACCATCTCTTAATATTGTCAACTTGAGGCTGTATGTATGACAAGTTTTTAAAACATAAGTGAAAAACGCGATTTTGTTCTGGTTGAAATCAATTTATAGTGGACTAATGATTAATAAAGTTGAAGCTTGTGTCGTAGATATTTATATTAAGATGAAATATTGTAGGAGTTTTTATTTAATCTCGTTTTTGTCAAAAATGACAAAGATTGAGGGTTAAATTGATTTTGTACCATGTCATCTGTTCATGGCCATCTGTTGTTGAACATTATTAAGACAGACGAATAAGACCTTTTTTCACAATCAATTTGCAATCAATTTTCTTAGCCTGCGTGGGATAACATTAAAAGATGTTCCTTACTGTTTAATCCTTCTTGAAGCACAGACTTGCATCTGTGATAATTACTTCCAGCTGGTCACAAATGAAACATTTCAAGTAAACATAAATATTTTGATAACAGTTTGAAAAAGTAAATTTTCCCGAAAAGACTAAAAAATTATAATAAGGTAATGTCTGTTTATGTACACACATTGAATGTAAACACTAGAATTGGGTATTAGTGCGCTTCAATGCTATTGCTCAGTGCTTATTTTTAAGCCTGCTTATACATGTAGATCTGTATATTTTGAAAGACTTATATCATACCAAACCTTTGTAGTCTAATTTTTTTTTTTTGGGCTTTTTAACCAATAAAAATACCTGATGTATTTAAAGTGCAAAAATGTCAATGTCAATGGGTTGCATGGAACAGGTCTACTAATATATGTAACCTTAGCTAGCCAATTAGCAGATTAATGGACACTCTGATGACTGACCTGTATCAGTCCATTTGGCCACAGTTGTAAATACGCTAGTTCTTTAAAATAGAAACGGAAACAATATGCTTCTTTTGGAAGTTAGACATTTTTCTTGACAAGAGGCTTTGTTGGCTAATACGCATACTAAATTATTTGTAGTCGAATTTGTAATGTGTTTAAACACATTTATTAATTTATATAAAGTGATCGTAAGATAGATGAAGTTTTTAGGATACTTTTAGTGCAGTCGATTGCATGTGAACATCCCATTTTATCAACTGATATCAGATTACAAGGACCAGACATTATAGAATGCGTGATGTTCACCAAATAAACCAATATTGTGATGCCCCAGATTCAGAGGCAACCAGCAATGCCTTAGTTAGTTCTTCAGTAATCTATTAGCCACTGTACTCACCAAAATCACGAAGTTTTTATCAATTTAAATGTATTATGGTCAACACACTTTTTTTGCTTCAGTTAACACTACCAATTCTTTTTTCTCAAACTTACAATGATGGCACAGTGTTAAAAGGATTGACTCCGTGACCAATATATCTCAAGGTTTGCCTTGGTTATGTTAGATCATGAACATGATTAAATAGACATGGTGTCTTCCTTGCTTGATTTTCAGCCATCATTAGAAAGTTTGTTAGTGTGATATTATACTTTTGACTTTTTCCTCCATGTTCAACTAAATAGGGTCATGCAACCTGTACATATTTTTAATGTACATGTTTGTGTCTCTACTGTTTCAATAACTACCAATATATATCATGTCCAAAATCTTCCATCTCGTATTTATGAAAATTATTCCAGAGAAACACATATTTTAAACCCAGCATTGAATCAAGTCTAAGAAAAGTTTCGACCAAAATCTATCTTCATTTACCCGTAATGTGATACAAACTGACTGACTTTTTTTTTGCTTTCTTGATGATTTCCTGTGAAAGGCAATTTCAGTTTATCGTGGTTATATTTTCTATAGTTTGCTTTGTTTGATTAGGGTTTTACGTTATGCTTAAGATTTTTTCACTCGTATGACAGTGAGCCAACCTGATGGGTGAAGGAATCAACCCTCACCCCACCCCCCTCCTTAAAGATACTGGCCAAAAAAGAAGAAGACATTAGCTTCCAGGTGCCCCTTAGCTCAGTGAGCACCCAACCACCCGCTGTTATGTTTTCTATTTGGGGCCCTCCTATAAACCATGCCAAGTGGTTCAAATTAGTGGATCGAATTCCTTATGATCTTTTTTGTTACTGGAATATAACTATGATTTCAGCTAGATGCTTGATTTGTGATTTACCCAATTTTGTGGCCTTCAGTTTGAAACGGCTGACATGTATCAGTTTTTCTCTTCTTTCAAGAGCTTGTAGTTTCCTCAGATTAGAATATTTATTGAATTTTGCAAGGAAAATCGATGCAAAACGTTAACATTTCTTCTGAAGTTTTTAAACATCCCCAAAATCAATGAGACTCTTAGTTGGTTATGAACTATAAAATAATTTTATGTAAAACAAAGTGTGGGCAAGACTAGAGGTTAAAAAAGAAAATTACCAATAAGGAAAACATATTTTGGAAATAAAACAACCTCGTTTAATAGGATATTGGTTGAATGTGTTGTTGTAGGCTTAATCTATTATTTTGTTACTAACCAATTCATATTTAGAGAGGAATCAGAAATGAAGATGTAGCAATTGTTTGTTCCAGTTGACCCTAATATGTAGTAACATGTATTGTTAGACGACTGGTTGAACCTCAACAACTATAAAGACAGGAAGCAAACTTTCTTAGCTCTGTTATCTGTTGCCATGGGAATCCAAGCATCCACATATCCGCTAAGCCTCTTTAGGGCATTGATTCAGTGATCTTTTGGAGCAATTAGAGAATTTCAGCTGCCATGTTATATCTTCTATCATAACAACACCAGATATCATTTCCTCATTCTTTAAAGGGCTTAATCCACTTGGACTAGAGTTTCTTCGAGTTATATAATCCAAATGACCTTTAATGAACAATGTGAGTTAATGATTAGCCAGGCTACAATTAATACTCGAATGATTCGCCAATAAAAATAAGAATTAAAAACAAATTATCATTCAGAATTAGGAAGACAGTCCAGAAGCATTATGTAAATTTGATATATTTTACTACCAACTTTCTTGTTTTGTTTTGTCTGGGTTTTTCCCATTGTACTTAAGGTAATTTCACTCATATTATGGATTGCCATTCCAATTGTTGATGAAAATCACCATTTACAACAAACAAAGACATCGAATGATAAAACATGGATAGAGACATTAAATACAAATCAACTTACTGATGCATCATGGGTAGTATAGAACTTGGCTGGAGGAAGCTCCTGTCAACTGCCCACCAGATATGAACTGGAAAGATTTAACCAATTTAGGTATCTATAGTGTAAATTGTTTTTCTACAGCTCGTACAGTCTGATATTGACATTGTAATACAAAATTCAAATTATTGCCATGTTTACATTATTTACTGTCATTTACTTTTTGCTGCAGATATTCTGCTTCGAAGCATCTTATGTAATTTCAGTGGCCTCTCTTTGTGGTGGGATTTACTTAGAAAGCCGACTCCTGTTTCACAATCATTGACATTTCTATTGGTTTTCTAGAACTGTGCTTCCCTCAAACAGTTAATAGTTTCCTAAGATGAAAATCGTCAATAGATTTAGAAAAGGAAAATCGATGCAAAACCTTTTGGAAACTTTAATCTGTCCCTAATCGATGGGGCATTTTATTTGCACTGATGCCTTCATATTAGAAACTTGTAATCTCTAAATGTTTCTTTCTTCATCTGTTTTTATCTTTCCTGACTTTTAATGACTTCTGAATGAAGAAAATGTCAGTTGTAAAGAACAGTATTCATGTCAAATACCTCTGAAAACCAGCATTAAATCAAATATGAGAAAAGTTTTGACCGAAAAACTTTCAGCTCTTCATTTATCCTTTATGTGACACAAAGTCTACTTTGACTTTATCTTTGCTGTCTTGAAAATGTTCTTTGCTGTGAAATGTATGTCCGGTTAAGTATACAAATTGTTTTAATGTTTCCCATATTAGGCCATCCTAGATACAATGCCAAATGTATATGATTGAGATCTATACAGCTCATCGGAAACAAACAATAACAAAAATTGTGATGTAAAATGTCATATAATTGTTGGTCTGGTACTGTTTAGAGTACTTTTAATGGGTGCACCCTGGCTCAGTAGAACATTAGACTGCTGAGTCCCCTTCACTGTATCCAGAATAGGTTCAAATTCCCCAGTGAAGTATATTAGGAATGTTTCCTGGTGGCCACCAAGATCTCATGGTGGTTTCTGCAAGGATTCTTCAAGGTTTTCCACCATGCACCAGCAGGGCAAAGTAAAAAATATAAGTGAAATATCATTGAGTACGAAGTTAAACACTAATCATTTAAATAAATAAGCGAAAAGAGTACTTTGAAAAAGTAAAGTCTATTTCGTGACTAAATGCTATGATGACAGGATGAAATGGAGACCAGGCTCTGTTTTATTGACATGATACACAGAAAGGTGTGGGTGGCTGGGTGTTGAGAGGACCTGCCAGATGAACTGTGTAGGTGTTAAGCCATGATGGTGTAAATGTCACTGGGTTAAGATCCACTACTTAACCAAAACCACAACAAACAGCATAACCTGTATCTTTAACCCTAAATGAAGCTCACTTCTGTTAACTTAATTTTCGCTCCAAGCCGTAGCAAATTTTTGACAGCATTTTTTTCAATGAATTCCATTGGTTATTATTGCCTGTCAAACCTTGGAAAAACCCTCAAATTTCTCAGCTCAATTTGACTTCTAAAGTGGAGTTGATTCCTCCTTATTCGCACATTCTTGCCATTTTCCTTCATCATGGATCATTAATCTTGCATGCCGTGTGACATAACTATTAAAATCGTCCAATCAACCTCCCATTCTCAGACACACTCTTTTCTACTTTGGCTTCATTCCACATCGCTGGCTCCCTATAAAAAAGTAGTCCTCACTCTCTTATTTTTTTTATTTTTTTCTTGCAATGGACAATATGGAATATTCTCAGAATTTTTATTACCATTTAAAACGTCACATCTCTCTACAACTTTAAACATGTTTTTCAAACAATATTTTTATCTGGGATAATTACATCAAATCTTATTACCAGTATGCTGAGAAATGCGTGAGTTATGCGGTTACAATTACCCTCAGTTAATTCTTGATACATGTAGGTGGTATAGAAGTAGGTGTTATATCCAAGTTAAACTGGCATATAGCTTTTTAGGGCAAAAATGTTATAATTCTTTCTGATTCTGTAAGTAAAATTATCTGTACTCTAAATTATCAAGACAGGAGTTTGTATGATTCGTTTATTCAGGGTGCATTTTTTCACATTAATAACATTATGTTTTCCAGAATGTCAGTTTTTATATATTTTTATTTCATATTTTTGTGATTGTCACTTCTATTTTACTGGGAGTTGTTAAAAAGACCAATAACTCTTTCAGCTCAGATTGACCACCAAATTTGATTTACCTTAATGCATTCTATTAAGACAGATCATTAGGTTTGCCTGCTCTGTGGCAAGACCCTTAAAATCACCAAATTAGCTTCCCATTTTAGGAATCCTCTTTCCCATGATCAGTTTCTGGCCTTCTCATGTTTTCCTTGTTTGATATAAGTGAAGTTCCGGTGGCTGCGGAGCTCGCAGGTTGGTTTTACAAGGTTTCTTCCCAGTTTTTCACCATACACCGGCAACGCAGAGTCGTCATTTAGGTAAAATACTCTTGAGTACGACGTTAAACACCAATCAAACAAAGAAGCAAACATGTTTTCCTGTTGTTGTTGTTTCCATGAAATGTAACAGATGAGTGCTCTCACCATATTGGTTTACACGGTTGCTTAAATACCTCAACCTTCAGGAATTCTGGAATGCTACATGTATTCAGAAATTTTGGCTGCTCTTAAATGTGTTTTATATTAGAAAACTGCTAGAGACTTGCTGAAGTCAATACAGTTTCTAAAGCAATCCTGTGTTACAAAACTAAAATCTTTCTCTTAAAATGCCGCTGGAAAATTTACTATAATGTTGCTGTTTTTGTTTATATGTAAGAGCGAGAACAAGTCTTAATGCCACCAGATCTGACCACCAATTATCACCAACAAGTTTAAATGCGTTTTATATGTGAATAAAATCTTTCCCTTAAAATGCCGCTGGAAAATTTACAATAATGTTGCTGTTTTTGTTTTTTATGTAAGAGCGAGGACAATTCTAAAAGCCACCAGATCTGACCACCAATTATAGCCAACATGTTTCTCTAAAAAGTTTATTACCCTCATCCTTAGAAAATTGCATCAAATTTGATTAGTTTGGCTGAGAACATTTTCTTTCTTCAGGCAAAGAGCTAGGCTGAAGATTAGTTCTGGAATTAGTGCAAATTAAGGGGGAAGCAAGTTTTACGAAGTGTTGGCCAAAACTGTCATTACGACTTGGTGTTACTAGAAATTTTAACTGCTAAATAAAATTTCAAGAAAGTAAAAGGTCTTGAGTCTGCCAGTGAAGAAGTCTGTGTATTAAGTCAGTTTTGTCTTTAAACTATGAAAGCTTGAATTTTGTGTGTTCTTGTTAAGTAAAATTGTACCTTTTAATAGCTGTGGTTACACACACCACAATTAATATGAGTCTGTCGGCTCTGAGCCGGACTAGCTTTATGTATGTGTTTACACAGGCATAAAAAGGTGGTCTAAATCAGATCCGATCCGCCTTTTTGCACCCAATTTGATAGGTAAAAAATAATCTGCACCAGTATAGTTCACCTGCAGGTGGCGTTCTTGGAATGCAGTTACATTTTCCTTTGTGGCAACGTTTACTCAAGCTAACTAGCAGTGTGATAAAATTCCTATGACACTTGTCGTCAGGACTGCTAAAAGTGCAGTGTAACCGCAAACCGCCATAAATCGGTGAAGTAAAATGGGCTAATTTCCGTTCACCTTTTTTATGCATGCCCTTTGGCTAAGGGCAGCATGTTTCCATTTTATATTCCAGCTGTCATACTTACAGCACTGGAGGAACACTATCTTTGCAACAGCAAAAACAGTAAAGTGACTACACATTTGATGGTTATTGTATTTTCAGTTGCTGTCTACTTTTGGAATTCACTGCCTTTATATAAGTGAAATACCCTTGAGCGCGGCGTTAAACACCAATCAATCAACCAATTAACCTTTTTGATGCGTTGGTATCCACTGCTTATATCACTTACAAAACATTGTAGTGCAACATGAGCCGTCGGCCATCTGTCTATTCCGCCTGCAGAACACATTTCAGTTATAACATATTATGGTAAATTTACTGATAGTTTGGCTTGGTTTTAATCATACATGAAATAATTAGTAAGTATGTGCAAAGTGTTCATTTAACTGACTGTAATAGCATAATGTGATTAGCTGAATGTTGGGGGAAAGTATTTTATTTCAACACATCTCCCCAAAGTGCTACTGTATGATAATAAATCCATATATTTGTGTTCTACAATATCTACTGGTACAATAATCAGCAGTCCATCTCCAATAATTGAAATCAAATTCCTTTTTATATATCATGGAGAAATACAATTTTTGATATCATCTCTATTGTTTATTGAGATCAAACCTGTGTTGTGACTGGTAGTTTGTTGAAAGAGTATGTTCCAGTGACATGATTACCTTTCTTGAACATAGTTTTCTTTTGTGCCTACCTTATAAGTATATAAATGGTGGTCAAGTGGTAAGATTTTTTATCTGATATTTTTCATAAATGATTGTAATATGAGATATACGTCATCTAACTTGCCTCTTGTCTTGTGGTTTTATTAAATCAGTGATATTGAGTGATATGTCTGATAATACCTTGTCTCTCTTTTATATAGCATTGTTAAATACATATAATTAAATTGTATTTATGATAAAACTGGTCATGTTAATTCAGCAGATAATAAATATAGTTTGTAAAGTACACAGGGACATTCTAATGGCAGTGAGAATTCTTGAGGTTACTTGATCTATTATTAATTAATATGTGGCCTAGTCAAGCTTTATATTGCTTACAGCAATTTGGTCAATTTACTTATTGCTACTTCACCTTTGAACAACGATATTAGAAGGTTTACAACACAAAGCACTAAATAAACTAACACATCTAGTGATATTGAAATTTTGGGGTTGTGTGGTTGTTAAAAATAACGTTATTTTGTGTAATAATCAACTTCACTGTACCTGGATTAGGTTCACATCTTTCTGTGCAGCTAAGGTATATAAAGAGAGTTTTCCAGTGGCTAAGCAAAGCGAAGGGTCGTTTTTACAAGGTTCATTCTTGTTTTATACACGAGCAGAGCAAAGTTGCCATATAAGTGAAATACTCTTGGGCATGATGTTAAGCATGATTTAAATAAATTACCCTAAATCCTCAACAAATTTGACATATTCTAAGGGCACAAACTTAAGGTAATTTATTGAATGTTTAAGTGTGAATTTGGAACTAAAACTTACATTTTCTGGTAATTTAAAAATTCTTTGATTGTCTACACTTCTTACCCTTTGCATAGATTGTAGTTTTCTAAGTTGTAAAGGGGGTCGAATGTGTCGAGCGTTTAGGGTAATAAATTAGGTTCAATGTAAAACATCAATTATACTAACACATCTTGTTATATTGAAATTTTGTTGCATAACAGCTGAGAAATGGTAATATTTTTACCACATGTACACAGGTCATTATGCATTGTGATATGGGATGTTGTTTTCCCTTTCTCCACGTCTCTTATGCCCAATTGGCCACCGAGGCAGTTTGACAAGATTGATGACTTCTATCTTGTCCTTTTCACAGCGTAATGCCGTCTTTGTTGTCCACATATGGATAGATTATTGGCTGAAAGCCCCTGACAAAACTCTGCCCATTAGTGCACCTGAGAGCTGATATATAAGTCCACTTTATTGAGGCTATCATCTGCAGATCCACGGTCATGGAGTCCCTGGGAAGAATTACTACTACACACATAATATACACCTCACATGTCACACACCTGAGCCCGCTCTCTCGGGATCTCCAGCAAAACATAGAGGCATGTGTCTTAGGGTTAGAAGGTCTTTAAGTCTTTCCACTACCACAAAAGCACATGACTGATTCGAAAACTTTTTGTAAGGCGAAAATGTGAAACCACATATTGATTCCCTTAAACTATTATTTTTATAAGTTACGATATTTGGTTTTTTTAACAGTTCTTAAGTTGGATAGCATAATATATTTGTATGTTGCAAATTTACTAGAACCATAGTGATACATACTTTCACTTCATATTAATTTCACTGGAGATTGGGTAAGGGGTCAAAACACAAGTTGGTGCTAATTTTTGTACAAATCTATAAACCTTATGCAGCACAGTATGTAAGTCACAGCACAGTATCAAGAAGTTTAAAACTTTAACATTGTCTTGATTTTCTATCAAACATCAGCTGTTCTTCGTGGTTGTATAAGAGAAATTCCCTTGAGTGTGGCCATAAGCACCAACAGAAGAATTGATAAATTCCAAATTTCTGAAATTAGCATTATTTGGTTCAAGATGAAAAATAGTTCCAATAATCAAGTGACAGTGGTGTTCGAAGTTACCTTAGTACATAACTAGACTTGTTGACAAAAGTCATTAATTATTGTGACAGCGATAGGAATTATTCACCTGGGCGAGAAATCCAGGTCTCCTGGAAAACAAAGGAAGCTTGTCATATTTCTTTAACAAGGACGGGCCAAGCTTGAATTATCACTTCTCATGTCAAAGAACCATGGCCTGGATTCTTATAGAGATAAGTTCATCTGCTCTGATATCTTACATTAATATCAATTACCAGGGCAGAGGTTGTAGAAATCCAGTCAAACTGCAGAGGAATACCATTATCTAGATAGTTATCAAAGAGAATTCATAAACCTTTAGGGTGATAGAGGATTTTGACGCTTTTATTATCAACCATTGTAAAAATCCCAAAACTACGTATTAAATTGGCTGGATTTTTGTTATATATAGTAATTACATGACTAAACCATCTCATTAGTGTTAGCGTTCCATGAAACTGGACCCAGATCTATCATATCTCTTGATAGTATTCTCTCTTGAAAATGGCCTGATAATGAACACAAGTATTGAGTGATTGTTTTTCATTTTTCTTTGGAGCAGTCACCCTAATCTATAATGTATTGTCATTGGACAATTCTTATCTTTGCTGTGTGATAAGTATCTAGTAGCCATTGGCAAAAGTATCTCATTACATTCCGTTTAGCGGCATATCGATGGTCTCTTTTCATAAAGTACATGTAGATCATGGTAGGTGATGGAAGAATACCTAACATTTTGACATATAGCCATTCTGAGTAACTCAATATTCATTTATGATATTTGTTTTTATTGACTTCCATATACATTGCAATTTGTTGCATACATTCTATTGCGAGGTGTCTGTTTGTTAAGCTGCAGACATGGTCAGACACCAGAATCTACTTATGTACAATCTGTTACACTTTGACAAAGTTTATGATCTCATATAGAACTGCTCATTTCACAAAAAAACATGTACTCCAATGTAAGCTGATATGAAATAAGTTAAATGTTCCCTTTAGCTTTGTTTCAAATAGGTGATACCTGGAACATTCCAGGAAGCCATTGCTCATACTGGTACTTGGTTCCATTATCCATTTCCCTAGTACATGTAGCAATGACAATATATGGTATATATGAAATTCAATCCCCAGTGTTTCCCATTATCTTGTCTGATCTTCTAAGGCTTGGAGGTTCTAAGGTTTGGACCCCTTGGAATCTCTCCTAAAAATTTGTACTGTTTGTAATGTATTTTCTAATGTACACGTTTTTCATAATGTGATGATAGAATTTGAAACTTTACAACTTTATGTCCATTTGGAAACAAAACACAAATTCTTGTTATCTGATTTGAAAAAATTGCATGCGCTTACAGCGGAAATCTGTGAGAATTTAATATAACAAAAACTTTGAGTACTTAGACACTACAGTGTATTAATATTCTGATCATATTCTGTATGTTGGTTTAGAATCGTATTGATTGGAACCTTTTCCTTTGCTAAATGCATTACCCACTGAAATGGTAAATAGTATTTACATTTATATATCCTGGTAGATTGAAACCGTTTTGCCTTATTTAAATGTCTTCTGTTCAGAAGTACGCTGATGTGACTGACAACTACTATTTATATTCTAATGCACTGTGATGTATCACCTGAGATTCGAGGCTAATTTCTTCTTTTGTAAGTCATTCCAAATCCCCATATTCTATGTGAAATCTCTTCCCAATCCTGCTCCAGTCTGTCCATAACAATCTGTGTCCTCTGAGTGGAAAATGGAACATAAGCCATGACTTCCCCTGGAGATTGTCGTTTAATAGAAAACCGTTGTACAGCCATCATGCCCTGTCCAGTTCAATCATACAAGTGCTTTGTGTATTCAATGGGATATTTCCCTGTTCAATGAGTCCAAATCAAATGGCAGTCTAACAATTGTATATATGATCATAGATAATAGCTATATTGCTTGGCTATTTGTAAAAGGGTTTACTGATAAAAAGCTAAATCTGATGCCATTCTGAAAAGAACAAGATTGCTAAACAGTTAGATTCTTATGAACAACATACATGTGTATAGTCAACGTTAACTGATTGGTTCCTTAAGATATTAATTCAAGACGTGAAGAAAATTACATTTCCTTCATATTAAATGCTTATATTTTTGTTTCAAAGAAGTATGTTAATAGTCATTTCAAATTGCATTCTAGATGTTTTTAGAAAAAGAAGAAAAATGCAAATTTGGACCATTTCTGATCATCAATCATGAATTACAAAAATTTCCTTTCATAAATTGGTTGCACACATACATGTGTTTTAACATCAGTCTGTGTTCTCTGAGTGGAAAAGGGAACGTGGGCCATGACTTTCCCTGGAGATTGTCCTGTAATAGAATTCCATTCTACACCATGAAGCTCTGTCCATTTCGATCCTATAAGTGCAGTCAGATGGTATTAAATAAGATATTCCCCTGGTCCATACGCGTGTAATTCCAAATCATGCGGTGATCTAATAAAGCTAGACTTGATCTCAGATAATAGCTGTATAGCTTTTAAATATGTATTTAATGGCCATCTAGTTTTTATAAAAAACTGGATCTTGTAGACTTACATATATTCAGTGCAAGATAAATTGATCGGTATGATGGGGAGTGTAAAGATTTGTGTATATATAGTTCAAGATAAATTGATCGCCTTGATGGGGAGTGTAAAGATTTGTGTATATTCAGTTCAAGATAAATTCATCGCCTTGATGGGGATTGTAAAGACTTGTGTATATTCAGTGCAAGATAAATTGATCGGTATGATGGGGAGTGTAAAGATTTGTGTATATTCAGTTCAAGATAAATTGATCGCCTTGATGGGGATTGTAAAGACTTGTGTATATTCAGTTCAAGATAAATTGATC
>JAVFBZ010211962.1:0-31805 GCA_032466195.1 Katharina tunicata
TTGTCATATTGATTGTACTGATTTGATTGAAATGAATTTTGGTTCACAGGTTGTGAAAAGATTTCTCAAAAGAATAACACCAAACTTAAACTTCTGCATTGTTTAGTTTTTATTTATGTCGTTGCAAACATGTGGTATCGTTTCTTTTGGACACTAGTGTAGTATATATATATTAGAGATATTTCTGATTCAGTTTAAGAGATATCGGTAATTAATTTTATATATAGAGATTTCTGTAATTGTTTTTAATAACAATTGTGCCCATTAGGCCTATACTAAGCTTATCGACATAAAAATAAATAACTTTTAAAATTAATCAATATTTTGCTTATGAAAAACAGAACAAATTTGAAGATAATGATTCACCAGAGAGCCGTGTGTTTACTCTGCTGACTGCCACAGAGGGACTGTTTTACTATGTCAGAAATCTGCAACATTGACTGGCAAACTTGAATTCGTCGATAAACGATTTTATATGCCATCAACGTTGTATATCATTTGTTCAGACATATGCCAGCTTTACGTCATTTACGTGTTTTTAACAATGTGTTTGGCTGTATTTCTGGATCTGGTTTGTGGAGTGTATATGTAAAGTAAATTAGAGAGCCTAGTTTACAGCCTAACCGTGTAGTATATAGTAAGGTTATGGTCATATTCTGCCAATAACCATGTTAACAGATGATCTGCTCTTCCGAGACCAGGTATACTCAAGGTGGCCTGTTCTGTAAACTATTTTATTTAGTAATTTTAGTAACTAGCGGCCCCAGGGTTACCTGAGCATGAACTATAAAGCGGGCCTCTGTCCAACTCTTCAGTTAGCGAGTTAATTGCTACATGACTGTTTGGGAGTTTAACAAAGAGAAAATGACCGATTTTGTTCTTCCTATCTGTTTTAGAATTGATTCTACCAGTGGAGACAAGTTTTACTCATCAATGGCTATCTATACCCCACTTAAATGGTATTGTCTCGTGATACCTCAGCTGTAATCACATTGAAATAAATAATAACATGTTTTCATATTAACTGGCACATTGTGTTCATTAGAAAATGGGGTTCCTACCAGAGCAAAACGAAAACAACAGAAAGAGCCACGAGTATATCATTAGCGTTTTATTTCTAATTAACTTTTATCACTTAGTTAAGGTATATTTTTCGTGATATATTTTATTCCAATTCACTGAGATAATCATATACTATGAATAATTACACCCGAATCCATCTAAATATTACAACTCTACATGTTTGTTATGGTTATCAATTCAACCGGCCCAATACTAATCATGTTTCGTTCAACTTATTTATCGATTTTTGCAAACATTTCAGAGCATATTCTAGCATAGTTTGCATGACGTCGTAATTCTACTTTCAAAAATGTATTCGTTTGTTTTTTACGTCACGCTTCAGATATTTTTACTCATTTGACAGTGTGTCATGCCAATGTGTGAAGGAAACCATTTATTGGGGATTCCTGGTAACTGGAATAAGACCCCTATTACATCAACGAAAATAGCTCTTAAAATAAAACGTGTGTTTTCTTCTTTATATTTGCTCTCCTTTGGAAATTGATTTTAGTGGACTTGTGGTATTGATATAGAGCATTCGAGTGGAGGTTTGTGGTCAGTTTGATATTAAATCCTAAATAGGTCCCATCTGGTGTATGGAGACTGTTGAGCGAGGTGTGATTCGGCTGTTGTTTACATTCTGAAGCTGGGCTGTGAGGCCCCTATCATCATCCAGGTCAGGGCTACGTGCTGGGCGGCTAGTTAAAAATTTCAACCATCATGACCTTTCAAGCTTTTGATCGTGTACTCGACTAGAACTGATCAAGGCATAAGCCAGGGATTTCGCCCAACGACAGTTTGGGAAGGAGATACGGAACCAAACGTTTACATTACGGCTTATGTAAAGTTAATGGTGGTCTGTGGTCAACTACCAATGACAGCCCAGAAACTTGAAACTCTTTATTTTATCCCCAGGTACATCTGTAACATTTCTATAAGAGCCAGGGTAACTGTAAACTTTCTCCTATTTTGACTTTACACTTCCTGTAACCTAAAACCTTCTTTTTAGCCTTTAAATTAAACGTACGTAGGCCTATACAAATGTATAAATACAGTAAAGGGAACGACAGAACAAGCAAGTCTGTACACTTGTATTGTGTGATCTGTGTGAACACTGTTTCAATGAAGTGTGTTTAGAACACCGTTTCCGGTTGTCAAATCTTGGTGGAAAATTGTACTTTAATTCCATTATTAGACCAGGTTGGTCATGAGCGGACACTTAGCGGGTGGCCATGTTGTAAACGTCCACGCTTTTCTTAACACGCGATTCTACCCAGGATTGTTAATAGCCTATAAATACTGTTACATTATTAGCCTGTAAGCGTCTACCAGATATTAAATAGCCTCCATTTATTTGGATTATGAAGGCTATCGCATTTAATGGTCAAATGTCTGAAATAACGATTAAATCCTAACATAATCTGTAGGCCTTACTGTTTTGACATTTATCAATTTTTACAGTCATTGCTTGATATCTTCGGTCGTGGTGTACCTGTGGTGAGATACTATGAGGAAAATCAATCAGTCCAAAAAATCGACTATAAAGATGTGTACGGTGCCTGTATGTATGTTTAAAATCATTCAAGGCGAATGTCCAAACTAAATATATTGGTCGAGTTTGACGATTTTATGTTATGAGAGCATAATTTGATCAACTCAATATTTACAGAAGAGTTTCTGCAAATGGAATGCGTTCTGGTTAAGATGACAATACTTAACAGTGTCAGAAAGTAAAGTTGTGTTATCTTGACGGTTTTGTGGTCTTAGCGTTCGATATTTCTTCCAAGACGCAGTCTACTGCTGCAGTTCGTTGTGCGGTGAACGAGCCTTTAAATAATAATGGTTGGTGTATTTTGTTAGTCTGAAAAGTTTGTTTAAAAGGATGAATTGCTTCCGTCCTGGTTTAGATATAAATTAAAACATATCAATTTGCTGATAATTCCTTTCAAGCATTCGTAAGCTTGATAACAGCGTCGCATAATCCACACAGCTTTACGTCCCGTTCAGTCGTAAATTATTGAGTATATTGTGCTCCCATTTAACTTCGCTTTTCACGACTTACTGACGGTGACTCTGGTTTATCGGAGACATCACATGGTGACTTACGTCAACAAGAAGCCGTCTGACATGACTTGTTCCAGACATAGGAGACTGATAAAACTACCATACTGCGGAATAATAACTCTAACATTAACTCTGTGAATAGAAATATTATGAAAAAAACCTTTACTTTGCCCAGAGGCCTGGCGGTTGGATTTACGTACGTAGTGGAACAAGCAAACCTTTCTCATATTATAGAATGGGGCTTAAAATTGTTTATTCAGTTACTAAAAAAAAAGGTTTTGGCCGTGTTTGTGACGTCTATATAGTATAACACCTGTTGAATAAATCTCTCTTATTACGATCATTAATCTGTTTTGCCCGAGTTCCATTTCTAATAATAACTATAAACCAAGCCGATGTGTTTACCACGTTTTCGACGCATATGGAAGATGTGAAGCAGACTTTTAAATCTCAATTCCCACTGTATTTTCATCTTTGGCCGGTTTATTTGACTATAATTTCTAGCGACAGCGTACAATTAAGATAATCTGAAGTTCCCGTAGAAGGGTAACCCCATAAAAAGCATTATTCCCATTAGCTTTCTATCCGACCCTGCTTCGCAGAATTTCCCTTAAAAACTATTGATCTTTGGCCAAGTTGCAGACTGTATAATTATGTATCAGTTTAATTATACAAAAAGACTATCACTTAAAATATTTGTAACTACGCAGAACCGTAACATAAAAACATAGTTTTTCAAATCGCGTATCGTTTTTGGGGTAAACTTTCTTTTGGAAATGAGAGAGACCTAATACCTTGTATCTCGTCATTATAAGGAAAAATTACCTTAATTCAGGTATCTTTATCGAGTGTTACCAGCTCAATGTGCTTTCGTGGAACCATGTTGGACTGAAGGCAGATTGATTACCGCGACCTCTGTAATGAGTTACCAGCATTCATATTGGGTCATTGGTGGTAAACTGTGTTTTGAAGGTAGAAATTGTTTTTTTTAAGAGTCCTACTAATGAGAATGGCTCACTGTTAAGCGGGGACGTATTTGACCCCTGGGGCTCTTGAGGGTTAAACTGACACATGGAAACTATTGCAATCTTGTAAAAAAATCGCTGAACCTTTAACTGTTTGTACAACTCAACACAGACAACGCAGTTGAACAAAGTCAATGCAGAATGTTTGAAGATTATTTATGATGGGAGTTTTCTCTTGTAAAACAACCGTGTCATTTTGAAATGCCCGTACTTTATTAATCTCAAAGTTAGCTTAACAGAAATCGAGCTATTTTAACATTATAGTCCCCCTGATTTTGAAGTCTGAAAGGCCAGTTTATGTCGGTGGCTATATGTGTAAAGCCCGACATTTGTATGTAGTGTACCTGTAAACTGAGTAGCAACTATGCTCAAGATGTGGGATTTAATTCCTTTTGCTGTAAAACTTACCCTGGCGTGGCTCCCGTCTCCGCAGAAATGACTGTTTCTCACACGGATATACCTTTAAACCCACTGGTGCTATATGGTCGGCAAATATTGCCCGTGGATACGATTGTCTTATTTACCTTTTTGTTTCTTTGATTGGTGTTAAGCCTCGTTGTCAAAGACATTTCACTTAGAGGAATACTTTGCGTATGGTAGAAAACCGGCAAGCAAGTTCGTGAAAACAAACCCGCGATATCCGCAGACAGATACGATTGTCAAATAATTCATTGAGGTCTACAACTTAGTCCAAATTAAATGTCTGTTACAGAAAATGTTTTAATTTTATTTGTTTTGTTTGACTGGGTTTGACGCCGTACTTAAGGTTATTTCACTTATATGACGGTGTGCCAACCCAATCGGTAAAGGAAACCACCAACAATGCTGGTCACATAGAAGACGTCACAATACACTTACAGGACGAAAAAAGGACACCACAACAAATCGGCTTCCTGATGCACTTGCCTCAGGGCATCAGGAGGCTCCCATCCAAAAACCTGCTCGAGTTTTAAGCGTTTTCTTCCCGGTATTTCGCCAAATACCTAGGGCATTGCAAAGTCGTCATGCAATTACAATATCAGCCTTAGGTACAACGTCAAATAACAATCAAATAAAAAATGGTATAACTGTATAATATAGAATATTTTTAAGGTGTGGATCAAACCCTTTTCGGAGCTTTAGTTGCACAAATTTATAAACCTATTTTATTGTTGTGAAATCTTGGTATCAAATATTTTCGTCTACAATCGATCGATCGGCAGTGGCATTCGACTAACTAAAACTAAAGAGTCTGTCAATGCTTAGTTAGGAAGTAAAAAAAATGCGTTTGTGGCAAACATTTTCTCCTGTCGGATTATTTGCGAGATTTGAAGAATGAATTTACTAGATCCACACCGTATCACATATGCGCCTGGATGTTTCTGTCTTGTTGCAGAAAGCGAAACTTTGGCTGGTGAGTATAGACCTTCCATCCAGGTGCTATCTGAAAGTTGGGTGAACTGCTTAAGACTTAAACAACTTGTTGAAAATAGGCTTGACAAATTTGTCAGCATTTTTGCAGATGGTATGTGGTTATAAGCGCCTGTTGGGATGCATGTGTACTATGTAGTCTGCTTCGTTTTGCTGTAGTCTGAGGGACTCGCTTTCGGTTTTACGTAATATCAACCAGCACATCCATCAGGGGACAGACACGACGAGGATAGACTTACCATGCCTACCTACAAGAAATTCACTTCCGTTTCTTTGGTCCCGATTGGGACACAGGCTCATGCCTTTCCATCAGTGCAGCAGTGATTTTTTCGACATACCTATCTCCCCTAGTAGTTCAATTTTACAATTCAAATGTAATTCCGGTCTTTTCGTCGTGGATATTGGTAGGGCCTTAAAGCTTTTGACAGATTGAATCACTGGACTGAAAATCGTTAAATTGGATCACCTAATCGTGTTCTTTAAGCGTATCCAATTAAGTTAGGTAAGGAGTATTCTTATCTCCTGCACTTTTTAAGTCTAGGTCTCTGAAGTTAAAGTTGGTTGTTGTATATTTGGTACTTTTGTTCACTATTTAAAACATAATCATGACTTAATGTATGTTCCTCAGCCAAAGTTGTGTATTATTCCTTTAATATATGTGAGGCATATTCTGAAAAACGTGATGTTGTATTTAACTTGAAGGATACTGTCTGTCTATTGACAAGGCATAAGAGCTCACTCAACCATCTCTGTATCTGGGTTGAGTCTTTTTCGTATTTAGGACCGGTAATTGCCCCAAATTTGTCTGACACAGATATTAAATGTGGAAAAGTAAATTGTGCATTTATTTGTGCAGCAAATTGGCTTTTTACATCTATATATCAAAGACTATTCTCATCTAGATCTCCGCATCTTCTGTACACTTTTTTTTTCGACAAATATTCGTTATTCATTGTACGTGGTCGTGTTATGGTTATAACTTTTGAAACTGGACTACAAATCAAACTGGATAGAAAACAAATCATATGGAGTCAATGAGGATCCAATAATAAGTATGATTTTGCTGAAATAATTTCTACTTTAAATTGCATGATTTATGGCCAGTGGCATGGGGATGAAATAACTCTGTGCTTAGATATAAAACCATGTGGGTATAACAAATAGTTAAGGTCTAGGTGATTTATGGTATTTTTATTTTTACTAATTAACCTCCAACTCGTTATGGCTGATTTCTGTCTCTTTTTTTGCGGCTTTTCACCTGTCTTATACATTTGTATCAAAACAGATAAAAAAAAATCATTGTTTCATTTTGGTTTTATACTTTACTGCATGTGTTCATCGCTTTCAATCAAATGGTTATGCATTGTTTCACTGGATAATAATATATATTTGAAAACCCTAGTGTGGAGGGGTCGACTGAACTAACTACACAAGAGTGAAAATAACCCTTTTTAAATGATTATAATTTACATTAAGATCTTTCAGAGAAACACTATCTCCATCATCAGAGAAAACGGTAACTGTTATAGTAAACTTGTTTGATTGGTCAATCTATAACCATTAAATAGTATTTTAACCAATCACCAAGGGCCATTCCGTTTTCTTCGATTCTTCTTCGATTTGGGATGTGTCAAAGATGGCGTCCATTTCGATATCAACTTGTCAAAACACAGATTTGTTAAGAAAATATCACCTGATAAGGTATGCTAATTAAATGGTCGTATATAATGAAAGAGTCCTTTTTATTCGGTCCATACAGATGTATACGGATCACCAGTAGTCATACAGACCTAACCCTCTGCTTTCTGTCTATATCAACTTCTGTGGGTCTGTATATACCTCATCAACAGGCCATAGCTGTATAACATATATATTATGATAACGATGTGATCACACAAAGCTCAAAGGTCAGTAAACGAAATAAAGGGGAAACAATTAAATGATTAGTGTACTACTGCTAATTAACCCCTTTCCTGTAATTCCGATTACACTCTCATTGTATTTGATACCAGTCTGATGTTCGATAAGATAACATATGGTGATTAATTACAATGGAGTCTATCTCATTCGGTGCAGCATTATTACAGGTTATCCAAAGGGAACCCGCGTGATGTGATGAATATCACCCGACTCTGTAAATTATCTCTGGTGAGTATTAACCAGACAAGATTACACCGTATCTTTTCTTGAACTAAAACAAATTTAATAAAATTTAACATGGTATCTATGTCTACCATATTTCAAATAGTGAACGTGAATTTGGATGATCAAGCATCCTATAGCTCACAGACACACATCTAAAGTTTGAACTGGGGTTAATAGTCAAATGTCTATATAATACGCCTTATACTTCAGTAAGTTGCTAATTTTGTAAACAAAATGCCCCTGTTACCAAATGTTGAACTACCAGAATAAATTACTTACACAATAACAAATCCTTACTGTAAATTTATGTTTTTTTTGTTGTTGTTGATAATTTTGTATTTTTATAAATTCATAACACAACAGGTTTTGGGCTCACTTTACAAGTCTGTTAACATGCATGAATAATATATCAACAGTCAGTGGAGAGTATATATAACGTCTGAAGATACAATGGCAACGTATTATATAACAGATTTACATTCAGGTACATTTTAACAGGAAATGATTAAAAAAATTGGTTGTATCATACATAAAGTCTTAAAATCTTTGAAATATAATTATATAACAGAATAATAATTTTGTACCACAGTTTAATGTAATGGATCATGTAGTGTTCCATGTAAAGTTGTTAAAACACTCCGTGAACAAATATATATGCAGAATTGACAGTTAAGAATTACGATACAAGACGTTTATGGATAAAGTGTATTCCAGTCTTTACAAATTTATCTCAGGTGATTTTTGAAGGGCTCAAAGGAATCAAAAATAACAACTGACTGACTAAGAGAAGAAATTTCAAGATAGGTATTGAAAGTACTTGGGGGAACAAAAGAAGTTCTGTGGACATTTGTTCTGGACATATTTGATTTTAATAATCACATGGCAAATCTCTACCCGTGGTGAATGATTTGTTCGGTGTTAACCACTCTCTTTCACTATATCTACACTTTCTCTTTTTACCTCGATCTAACAAAAACCAAATCATGTAGCTGGAAATGGATGAGCTTCTACACGTAAATAAATGTTGTTATAACCGTTTATCTAAGTACTCGTAAGCTGGATATCTGCGACGTATAATAAACAAACCTTTACGTCCGGGTGAGTGATAAATAATTTAGTCTATTGTGTTCCCATATTGGACATAACGTGAGTGACTTTAGGTTATCAGGGACATCACACGGTGACTAATGTCAACAATAGACTATTTTAAATGACATGTTACAGACATCAGATCCTTACAACCTCCCATACCAAAAAATAACAGCTCTAACATTGTCTCTGCTGAAAGAAATATAATGAACATAAACTATACTATAGTTTGAGGGCTTCCAGTGTAGAAATTAGATGTTGTATTTAGCTCAACGTTCTAATATTATGGAATTGGAATCAAACATTGTGTATTCAATTATGAAAAGAAAACAACCCGTTTAAATGTATCTTAGACTGTCATTTCGAATGATTACTATATATGCACGTTTTCGCTGCATTTGAAAAAAAGTACATCAGACATTTTACCACCATTCAAGCCGTACATCAAGCGGAATCGAAACTTTTCACTGCTTTAGCTTGCTGAAACCTTAGGCGACAGCATAGCCATGAGATAACCTAAAGTACCCATGGAATAAAACACCATAACACAGAAAGTTTCCTTAATCTTTCCAAAGAAAACTTCTTTTGACGATCTAAAGAATAACATAGGATGACACAGACAGTTTTTTTTACCTTTCTGACAGACCTATGTAGGGATGTTAGAGTTATTGTTAAGCTCAGCTTATCAGGTGTATTCTCACTAATAGACCAATTAGTTAGTGTCTTGATTATCAATACTTTCGGAACTCAAGCCCAGTGACTTATCCATGTTAAATGTTCAAATCACGAATATGTTTGGTTGGTTGATTTCTATATTCATTCACCATGTAAAAGTCATCGCCACATGAATGAACATCACCTTTCAGAAACCGTGTCAATTCAACCATGGGGTTTTGTGTTGTCCTTAAGATAATTTCACTTAAGTGACGGAACGGCAGCCCATTTTGTAATATCATCAGCGCCAACATTGGCTCGACTTAGTGGGTCACCTGATCTCAGAGAGCGCTATTATTTCCTGACATTTTAAATATGCATATAAGATAATACTTAAGACGCTGCAATCAAATTAAACATATCAATCTGTTAATCAGCATATTACTTTCCGATTCAGGAACAAAAGTTCACACAAGTAGGGAATAATTTATAATCATATATTTTCGTTAAAGATATTTACTTCTGTTTTTAAGACTCTACCGTCATGTCTTAGGCTTATCGGGGCCATCACCTTGTGGCTAATGTCAACAACAGCCCGCCCCATAGGTCGTGTCGTTGGCTTATCCGGGATATCACATGGTGACTAATGTCAACAATGGTCCGCCTCATATGACATCATTTAGCTATAGGACTGGTAGTTAAAGTAGCGAAGTGGATCAAGTTTAACTGTTTCACATTAATGGCATAAGGATTTAAATTGTTTATACAATTCTTTAAAAAGTTTTCACTGCATCTTGTATTACCAATTGGGTCTACCAAAAGACACCTGTTAGACAAATCTCTTTCATTAAGATCATTAAACTGTTAGGCTCGAGCACCATTGCTAATAATAACTAAATACACAGATGATGTATTTACCAAGTGTCTGCCACCTTTGGAAGACGTAGGCCTACAGCAGACATAAAGCTACCCTGCGCATTCAAACCTGGAGAGAAAGCTTTGATAAAAGTACTAATATCTAGTGTGACTGATGAGAGAGAAATAACCTGGTGTATAGTTTATTGTAAATCACAAAAAATGAAATTCCTTTAAAATCTATCTAAACAAAAAAAAAAACTAAAACATATTGTTGGGGTTTTCAAACTGAAGGCGTTCGTACGTCGCTCTTAATCGTTGGTCACTTGCTCCAATAATAAGTATATATTTAGAGATTGTCTGGCACCCTTGGTTAATTAAAGACTAAGTGACATATAGTTAAAGAATAAATAACACGAATATATTGACACAACGACATCATGAGATAAACGGATGCGCTAACCCTGCAGTGATTTGTAAAAACTATAGCTAGGTTATTCGATCCTCTATGTTCTGTGAAGATTAGCCACAAGCCGGACAAACATTGGAGTATCTTTGGAATATAAAAAAATGGAGGACAAAATGTGTGTAAGTTCCAAGATACAGTAAACCTAGGACACGTATTTTACTGTCTGTAGGTCATCGGTCCATTTAGTTAAATTTGGGCTTAGGTCGTTTTTTTTTACTATTTTGGACTTCTTTCTAGATCGCGGCGATGTGACAAAGGTCACAAGAGAGATTCTTGCAAACGGAACAGCGAGATCATGTGAGGGAGCGCATGCAAGCAAAGTCTTCAGACTTTAAAGCAGACTGGCCATGGCAATCAGCCACTAAGTGGAACCCTTAATGTTGATATTCGTGGCGGGCAAATGATTTCTCTGTTCCGTACAGGATTCCGTCGATAGATTTCCAATCAAACGTCAGCTTACCTTTTATGTTAATGTATCGGGATATTCTGTCTCTACTAAGTGGTTTATTTGTGGTTTTTTTTTGGAATTAAAGGTAATTATATTTCTCTCCGAGGCTCTCTGTTCGACGTATATACTATACGTCGTAGGACCAGCCCATGGAAAACCCAAGATAAAGATTACTGTCTACCAACTAGCCTTGGTAGTCTTCAATTGTTCTGGAAGCATGCTTTCATGCAGAGTCTGTAAAGCGAATACAAGTTATTTAATGTTTTTATAGTTGCAACAAAACAACTCTTTTTCCATCCAAGAGGCCATTATTATCATCATAAAATTACAATTTTAACACATTTTTATAATTTGATTTTATTTGTACTTGCTTCTATAAAACCACACATGGCAGCAGGCTGAGTCAACCTACCGCTCACAAAAAAAAAACGTTAGACGGGTTACAGCAGGATGCGCGAGTAACTGAAGAATTTGCTAGCATGCTCTCGCTCATTGTTCCCTTACGTCACTTTCGCGAGATGGAATACAACAACTGTATGTAAGTGTGATCGTTGTTGTGGTTTCAACCAGGGTTAGAGTTCCAACCAGATGAGGAACATATGCGGATAAATGAAAGAGCTGAGATTGTGTTTTTATTGACTAAAATAATATATACTGCCTTTTTATTGTGTAAATCTCAAATATCATTAACCACTTGCGTGGTGATGACACGGTTGATCCTGATCAAGTCCCAAAAGGATTTAATGCACTTTTGAAATTGCTGGTCCTCCAGCGCAAACAAGCGACGTCACATGAGATCAATACAATTGATAAATTTAATATGGTAAATAGAGAATAACATTGTTTAGTATTAACTGGCGTCGTTTTCCAATTAGAATAAATCCGCTATTCATGTACTGAAGCGGTATCTAAGCCTAGGGTCCCACGTGATTACTGTATTTTGGTTAATTAACCTTCACTCAGCAAATACAGATAATAATCTCATTGTGTTTGCCCACAGTCTGATGCCAAATCAGATAAAACAAATGCCATTTAATGCTTCGTTTTGGATTTACGGCTTGACTTTGATCAGAAACAAACGTCATCAGCGAGCCTAAAATGAAGAATTCTTCTTGATTGTATTTTCGGTTTATTAAACAATCTTAAACAGTAAAGGTAAAGATAAAGATAAGGAGACCATATAAGGTATTTATAACAAAACAATGCCATCAAGCATACATATTTTTAAACTATACTTCCGACTAGTGAACTTCTAGGTCTATATCCTCCCAAATACCTCTACTGATTAAGGAAATATCTGCTGGTTTATAAACATACTTGTATATAAATCTCAGGTCACTAAGAATGGACTATTTGAAAACTGGACAAATCTTAACCTAAACTCTACTTTGACCTGTGTATCTACCCGTGATAATGAGCCCAGCACCGATCTGCTATCAAGTCAATGGCTTCGTAGTAATGAACCACACCTTCTCTGTTCATCTGTCCGGAGATACCAATCCATTGCTCCTGTGAAAATTCGATGTTACTTATCTAAAAGGCAACGTTTATTCGGGCCTGTTATCTTTGTCTACCAGATACTAAAGGGTCTCGGTGAATTTGGATTATCAAGGCTCTCATAACTCACAGGATCAAATCTACATCTTTTATGGCCGAGTGTCTCGTAAAGTGATTAAGTCTAGTATACGTTAAAGGCTTTTATCATCATTTACAGTCTCTACAGAAGCTCTCAGAACTGGGTGGAGTTCGCGCAGATGGAACTTTGAGGTCAGCATATAATATAAACGAACTTCAGATAACTATATGTAACCGGATATAAACCACGGCAAATGGATTTTGTGTTAATCTAAGTACGACTTTCTGTTCAAAGCAATTGTTTAATAATTCTATGTTATTCACATAGTAGGACTATATATGTTTGGCATAAAATACAGCACACAAGGCTTTCTAACAAGACAAAGAGTTAGTTGCTTATGCTTTCAGCGGTATTTTAGTTATTTCAAACTACCTCTTTAACATGAGCCATTTTGTCAGATGTTTGTTATATCACATCTTGGAACTGTTCATTGACATTTTTTTAACTCATGCAGTTACACTACCTTCAAGTCTTCGGTGCAGACTCAAGTCTTTTTAGCTACGTCCAATAATCCAGACTCTGATCGAAGTAAATTTATCCTGCTTTCTTACCCAAGACTTCGTAAAGCATATCTTCAGCCATCTTGAGTTCTGATAAATGAGATAAACAGTATTTTCTTTATTTGTGTTAACAATCTCTTAGATTAGAGACCCTGGTGAAAATCGAACCTTCGGCCATAAGCGCTAAGCATTGAATCGTCAGCAGTAAATATCCTTTAGTGTAGAGACATTTTCTTTAAATGCACATTTTGTAAGTTTATTGAATAAGGGTTTTATTAGGTTTTTGCCTGGTGTATTTAACTAGATCAAAGGAACAAAAACTAAAAGCAAAAACATTTTGTGTAATCTTGAAACATACAGCCCTTAGTGAAAGGATAGCGGTCTTTGTCTATAAAGTAGGTAATCGTTATTTGACACATTTGGCCGTTAAGCCTAGAGTACATGTTCGCTGTAGATTCAACCGTGTGACGTATCCATTACCTTGATAATCCAAATTCGCAGAGATTATTTCATATCTTGTAGACGCAGAAAACCTGTTAGTACTATAACAGGATTTGACGGTTTGCTGCTTTAGCAAGCATGGGTAATCACGCGTCAAGAAGGGCGCGGCCGTATACAAGATAACCACTTGCACTATTTACGCTCAGGGTTGGCTTCATCTCAATTTGAAAATATAATAATCATGGAAGATGAAAGGGAAGCCCAAAACCTTTGGCCTTGTAATTTCCCTAACACCCAAAAAGGTTACAACTATTACCGATGCACGTGTTAGTACTTTATCGAAAAGACCTTTAAATGTCCGGTAAGAAAGTGGGCGCTGCTGTGCCGAGATGGCGCAATTGGCAAAAAAACATTTCGAAAGTTAGCATTCATTCCTAATTCAGACACGGAGCCTTCAATCACAAACTCTCTGGCAGTTGTAAAATATATGGCTACGCCCAAGGTTATCCTATGTTATCCACTGGGATAGATAGGATAACAAAGATGGCTGGGGTCCTTTATCGGGGTTGGGTCCTCACTGGGATGTAACTAAGTGACTGTTATAGTCTAATCTTGTAGTGATTAAACGGTTGTGTTTTCCTGTCACTAAAGTGGATAGCGTGAACATTGGAGTTTTATTTTCCATGCAGAGTCTTTTTTTAATGAATAGCATGGGCTGCTGGATTCACTTTCTTTCGCATTGAATTTGTAATATACGAATGTTATAATCCCATATTAAGACGACAGATTCTAAATAACAATTGATTCATTGATCTTTAAATTAAATGTCCTTATGCCTATTGGTTTGAGTGTGATCTTTGTTTGAAGCATGTGTATTTGCAAACTTCACATAAAAACATATTAGAACTATATATAGTCTTAGAACTATAACTATGTAATGTCCAATCTCCTCACCTTTATAACAACTATCACACTGTTCATAACGTTTGGAAATTGGGCTCTATGAATCATTGGAAATTTTGTTTTATTTACATACGAAAGAAATATTAGAATACGTACATTTCGTATAATTCGCTTAGAAGAGAGACGAAGCACGGCGCTATACAGAATCAGACGACAAACAACGAAGGAGGACATGTCGCCACCCATTGTAAATTCAATAACGCCTCTACATGGTTGACATTCTTTTTTAAACGGCACTAAAAATATTTAATTGTCTATAAGAACATTCCAAATGGCATTGTTTAATTTTATGTATATACGTACAAATACAGTTTATGTATTTCTAAAAATATATCGTTGGTTTGTACTATTTAAAAGCACTGTGTGTTTCTATAATTTTTACATTTATATAAGATAATCAAGGAAACGCATTTTATACGATAAGCTTTTCTACACAATCAAATAATTAATTTAGTTATTATAAGTCAGCTTGCTTCACTTTCACAGTTTATGTGAAAAAGGATGTGATTGTTAAAGAATGTGATAACAGGTCATGTTAAAAGGATGTGATGGTTTAATAGAGCATAGGATTACAGCTAGGCCGGGTGAAAAGCATGTGATTGTTAAAGAATTTTGATTACAGGTCGTCTGCAAAAGGATGTGATTATACGAGAATGTGATAACATGTCGTGTGAAAAGGATGTGACTGTTAGAGAATGGGATTACAGGTTTTGTGAAAAGGATGTGATTGTCAGAGAATGGGATTACAGGCCGGGTGAAAGGATGTGATTGTCAGAGAATGAGATTACAGGCCGGGTGAAAAAGAATATGATTGTTAGACAATGTGATTACAGGTCGTGTGAAATGGATGTGATTGTTAGAGAATGAGATTACAGGCCGGGTAAAAAGGATGTGATTGTTAGAGAATATAATTACAAGTCGTGTGAAAAAGAATATGATTGAAAGTCATTGTGATTACAGGTCGTGTGAAAAGGATGTGATTATAAGAGAATGTGATTATAAGTCGTGTGAAAAAGGATGTGATTGTTAGAGAATGTGATAACAGGTCGTGTGAAAAAGGATATGATTGTTCGAGAATGTGATAACAGGCCATATGAAAAGGATGCGTTTGTTAGAGAATAGGATTACAGGCCGGGTGAAAAGGATGTGATTGTTAAATAATTTTGATTACAGGTCGTGTGCAAAAGGATGTGATAATACGAGAATGTGTAACAGATCGTGTGACAAAGGCTGTGCTTGTTAAAGATGGTGATAAAAGGTCGTGTGACAAAGAATGTAATGCTAGAGAATGTGTTAAAAGTCATGTGAAAAGGGATGCGTTTGTTAGAGAATGTAATAACAGGTCGTGTGACAAAGGCTGTGATTTTTAAAGAACAGATCATGTGAAAAAGATGTGATTGTTTAATATAGAATGGGATTACAGGCCGGGTGAAAAGGAAGTGATTGTTAAACATTTTGATTACAGGTCGTGTGCAAAAGGATGTGATTATACGAAAATGTGATTAAAAGTCTTGTGCAAAGGATGTGATTATTAGAGAATGGGATTACATGCCGGGTGGAAAGGATGTGATTGTTAGAGAATGAGTTTACAGGCCGGGTGAAAAGGATGTGATTGTTAGAGAATGAGATTACAGGTCGTGTGCAAAGGATGTGATTATTAGAGAATGGGGTTAAAGGTCGTGTGGAAAGGATGTGGTTGTCAGAGAATGAGATTACAGGCCGGGTGAAAAGGATGTGATTGTTAGAGAATGAGATTACAGGTCGTGTGGAAAGGATGTGATTGTCAAAGAATGGGATTACAGGTCGTGTGAAGAGTGTGACTGTTAGAGAATAGGATTACAGGTCGTGTGAAGAAGAATGTGACTGTTAGAGAATGGGATTACAGGTCGTGAGAAGAAGGATGTGATTGTCAGAGAATGGGATTACAGGTCGTGTGAAGAGTGTGACTGTTAGAGAATGGGATTACAGGCCGTGTGAAGAGGATCTGATTGTCAGAGAATGGGATTACAGGTCGTGAGAAGAGTGTGACTGTTAGAGAATGGGATTACTGGTCGTGTGAAGAGGATGTGATTGTCAGAGAATGGGATTACAGGTCGTGTGAAGAGGATGTGACTGTCAGAGAATGAGATTACAGGTCGTGTGAAGAAGGATGTGATTGTCAGAGAATGGGATTACAGGTCGTGTGAAGAGGATGTGACTGTTAGAAAATGGGATTACAGGTCGTGTGAAGAGTGTGACTGTTAGAGAATGGGATTACAGGTCGTGAGAAGAAGGATGTGACTGTCAGAGAATGGGATTACAGGTCGTGTAAAGAGTGTGACTGTTAGAGAATGGGATTACAGGCCGTGTGAAGAGGATGTGATTGTCAGAAAATTGGATTACAGGTCGTGAGAAGAAGGATGTGATTGTCAGAGAATGGGATTACAGGTCGTGTGAAGAGTGTGACTGTTAGAGAATGGGATTACTGGTCGTGTGAAGAGGATGTGATTGTCAGAGAATGGGATTACAGGTCGTGTGAAGAGGATGTGACTGTCAGAGAATGAGATTACAGGTCGTGTGAAGAAGGATGTGATTGTCAGAGAATGGGATTACAGGTCGTGTGAAGAGGATGTGACTGTTAGAAAATGGGATTACAGGTCGTGTGAAGAGTGTGACTGTTAGAGAATGGGATTACAGGTCGTGAGAAGAAGGATGTGACTGTCAGAGAATGGGATTACAGGTCGTGTGAAAAAGGATGTGATTGTTAGAAAATGTGATTACAGGGTCATAAGTATTGTGCCACTTTTACTCTAGATTCCACTGAGTGAAATCATTAAAAGTTCTTTAGCGCGCTCCAAATACGCCTGTAATAGATTAATTTTATTACTGCATGTACGCCTGTTTGTTTGTTGGATTTTTTTTTTCACCGTACTTAAGCTTATTTCACTTGTATCATGGCATGCCATACCACTCGATGAAGGAAACCACCAACATGGACGCTGGCAACATAGAATACGTCACAACATACTTACAGGACGACTAACGGGACACGACAACAAATCTGCTTTCTGATGCCCCTTAGCTCAGAGAGCACCAGGGCACCAGGAGGCTCCCCCCAACCACCCGGGGTTTAGAAAGGGTAGTAAAAGTAAGAAGGGTTTAAGGGTCCTTATAACATGAATTTATTCGACAGGTGGCAATGTACAGACGTCACACAAGCACTGATGTCTTAGAACACAGTTTCGCCTCATAAGTCGCTGTAAAATAAGAATCAACGTGTTTAGGTAAGAAACTCGGTCTTTGATATTGGAATCCGAGCTGATAACACAGATATAAACCTATATGTTTAATATAAAAGATTTCCAAGCTATGGCATTGGTCTTCATCATGGGGATCCAGATAATTAACCAAGAAAATCAGTCTTCAATATAGAAGTCCAGACTTCTTTAAACCCATGTAAGCAGTCTTAAATATGAGAATCCTAGATACATAGTCCTTCTGAATATTAGAACCCAGCCTTCTATAAACTGTATTTAAAACAGTCAAAACAGATGTTTGCGTATAGTTCAACAGGAATCTATCATGGAAGAGATTGAACAACACGTTTGTGCACTTTCTAAAGAACGTCTAAACATTAGTTTTATTCTCTAAAAGAAGCTATGTCTCGATAAACTGGCACCTACCTGACTCCGCCATTATTTCAACCATAGAAAAATAAACGATTTTGTTCGGCTTTGTTCCAAATATGGTTTCTAATGCCTTCTGTCGAAACTTCCACCAGCAAAGTCCACCTGCATGGTTGGTAGATGGACCAGACAATAGTCGATGGATCATGCCTAGAAACCACTGGCGACTTACTGACACTCTCTCAGGAGTCCGATTGAACAGTGGTGGGATGGTTTCATTAGAATATCGAAGATTTTATCACCTTTCAAGAAAAGGCAGCTTATATCAAGACCAGCTTTTCTATCATAACACAATGTCTTTGTAGTAACAAGGACAACAGTGCATGGGTTGTTGGCGGGTGCATCCCTAGCTCTGGGGCACTTTGACCCAACTGCCGTCTCGGAATAGATATGTTGTGGTGCTTTTTTTGCGCCCTGTGTAACGTCAAATATGGTTTTCGTCTTCCATCTGCTTGTGGCTGAAATAAAGTTATGGCAAAAAAAGAAAAGAAAGTAAAAAAAGACCAGAATATAAAACTTATTTTACAATAAATGAAACTCCGAACAAGAAAGTCATGTTGGTATTGATAATATGGGTCATCATATGTTAAACATAGATTGGTGTATGTTTAATTTATAATGGCAATGTTGATGTAGATAATATATTTCGGCTTTATTATGCCATCATCAGTTAAAATATATATTGTTTTTATTAATTGATGATGGCATAAAGCCGAAATATGTTATCTATGCTAACAACAGTAACATGGCTTCCTTGCTGCAGAGTTTCTCTTACTCTATATAACTCATAACAGATCTGTGGAAATGCTAGCTTTTTTTTTCATCTTCGTCATCTTTAAAGCTGAAGTTGGAAATGTAGAAATTGTCTTTAGTGGTCAGTGAGACCGTACTTTGATGTACAATAGCACGAATAAACCGACTTGTATATGTGAAAGTAGTTAACCAAGCTAAATAATTGGTCTTTCATATGACATCATTTAATTTCAACAACTGTGTGTGAATCTATTAGTTTTGTATGTGCGTCTGTGATTTTTTTCTTCTTCTACATCAGTAGATGATATCTGCGAGAGAGCATTGAGATGAAGCGTTGATTAGTAGACTAGAGTTAATGTACTCGAGAGGTGTAAAGTGGAGTTCAGAGTCAGGTGTGAGGAGCATCTTATATATCGCATAGATGAAGAGGGATGAGAAACTAAAACTTCTATATTTCTAAATGTTAGAGGTAGTTGCAAGATAATTACGATAAGCAATACTATTGAGGTGTCACCGTTTGCAATTGAAAAGTGTAAACGGATACACCAATGATATTTATGAAACGGTGGGGGTTTCACATCATAAATAAAATTATTGCGAATCGAAGTATTTCTTAAAAATGTTGTGTTTCACCAAATAGCACAAGAATTTCGTAAGTCTGCCAAGAAAGGAAAACGGGGCTATAAGCGCAGTTTCCCTATAGGTTTATAGGTGACGTAGTTATATAAACGGAATTAATAAGTGGATCGGCTACCTTTGAATAGCTACTGTGGCATAAAATCCCAGCTGTTTGCGAAAGAAATATTCGTAGACGGCAATGATATGACCAAAATACTTTTTAGCATAGAAGCTACTTTTATTGTAGTTAAAGCGTCATACGGAAAGTTAAAGATATGACAATTGTCCTGCCCGACCCTATAACTGCACAACAGCAAAATAAAATACAGTTCTGAGAGACCGTTATTCGAAACATAAAGCCAGAGTTTCAAAGATGTATCCGAAGTCGAATAGAAGAGGACGAGGCTTGCATGGCCTATACCGAGGATTATTGTACTGGTCAGAGTCACATATTTCCCATGTCACTTTTGTATTGACTTGAAAGAGAAAATGTATATATAGCGCTTACGGGCGCTATACAGTGACCCGTTGATAGCTTTCGATTTACATAAGTCCAGTTTATTAAAACCGGTTCCTCAAATTGCTGAAAGTGACCTGTTTCGTAAAATCAGTCAGAAATCCACCAGATTTACTCAACTCGACCCATGGTTTGACCTACAATGTATAAATACAAACAACTGTAGATATGCTTAGAGGCTTTATTATAGCCCTGTACGTCCATAATAGACCTTGGTAGCTCTCTATTGAGTTCTATTGAGACTGTATCATGAATGAAGGCGAATGCATTCCTTATTTTCTCTTCAACCTGTTTCATTCTTGAAAGACAGCGCGGTTCTTCGTTTGATAGACCATGTGTACTCCCAAGATAGAGTTGTACGCTGTGATCGAATCCTTATGTAATAAACATATTCCCCGTGCGATACACGAGGAATAAATTGTATTAAACACATCACCCATGCTATACACGAGGAATAAATATTAATAATCTTATCCAATCAGCAACTTTGCTTGATTATAGTTATATAATACTTCATAAATACCTAATTGATCACATATATCTCTATGCACTACGTTATGGAAATGAAGTCCAACCATTAATGTCAAAATAACTAAAATATTTAAGAAGCAAGCTGTTAAATAGTAAAAATACATTGTGTTGTATAAATTTTTCGTAAGTCAGTCGGCTTTGGTATAATTTCAGGAGGCCCATGGTACAGTATTGCGTAGTAATAATATGTATATTACAACCACGCGAAGTACTTAACCTCACTCAGGATTCAATACTCCAACCACATATGCTGAAACTGGATGGGAGTAAAAATTGGGCAGTTGTGTTATCCTGACACTTTTGTCGGTTAGATTATATGTTGTGTTGCATGTATTATTAAAATATGACTCAAAGCCTTGACATTTGTGCTGTGTGCATTTATAAACTAGCTTTTGAAGAAAATTGAAAATTCCGGCTCCGTTATGACTTGCGTAGTACTATCAGGTATACATTGCTCAATTTTCGGAACAATCCTAACATAATTGACAGAGAAATAGTCCATTTAGTTAGTGTTACATCAACAGCAACAACAAATTAAGAACAACAACAAAAGCGCCAACAAGAGAGTGAGTAAGATCTAGACCCCGTTCGCCACGGGGTAAAAAGGATAACATTTTCGTCATTTAATAGTACAAAATAATCTTGATATTTAATATTACCTAAACCCTATATATATTAACAATGATAGAAGACGAGAATCTTCTAATGGCTTATTTTTATCCTTTTTGCGAGTGATGGGTGCCAACAAACTGACTAGTTGTGTTGTCCTGTGTTCGTGCTATACATTTATTTCGTAATCTTGTTGCTGCCACTGTCGTTTAGGGCGATTTCCTACACCCCTTCTGTGTCAACCCTTATAACATGATATACTCCACGTTTCCTTGATGTTGTCTAAAGCATGTCTTCCCTTGACAGACCACCTGTTTCCTTATTCAATTTGCTTATTTATTCAATGCATGTTAATTTAATTTCATTATTTTAATTACTAATGAACCTACAATTATACATGTTGTGCTTACAAGCGTTTGTAATTCACAGTAAAGTAAAATGCTTCCAACCAAGTGTGTGCAGGCATTAGCTTCCTAAAACTCATTTTATCATTGATTTTAATGAATGAGAACTTAGAAGAAATTATAAAATAGAAAACAGACATTTCATGTTGTTTAGTTTCTCTTAATAAATCATCGAGCTGTCGTTATTTTCTATGGTATAATTATTTAATTTAAGAAATTCTTTCTATTTCCTATATATTTGAGAATGTTTTTATGCAACATGTATACGCCTTGGTTTTATTTCATCAGGTAAATAAGATACATTTTCCAGACTAGATTTAATTATTGCAGATCTTGTTTAATTCTCAATAACAAGAAAAGAGTTCTTATTACAAAGATGTATACTTGCTTTATTAGCAAACCATTGGTGAAATAGCAGTTTTCGACTTTCAGTAAGAAGCTGGCATTGAAGAAAAACTCAACTTTATATATTGGATTAATTACAAAAACAAATGCCCACTTATGTTTTTCTCACGTTTTTACATTCGTACACGTAATTAGGCGATGGTACGGTGGAGTTCTACGAAGTAGAGAACTACATTACAGATTTGTGCTAGAAAAAAGGACAAGAGTAAAATAAGTTTAGCATCAGTGTATACATTTCATAAATTTTAACTAAAAAATCACAAACGTAAAACTAGATACAAACGGTTGATCTTTAGCTGACGGTTGGGCGAGAAACGACAGGTGCGCTTGGCTGTTTTTCGTGGAAATGTACAAGTAAGAGTGAGTGTAAGTTCTTGAATATCTAAAAGTATAGTCCCGCTATTAACCAACTATGCCGACAAATTTGTATTAAAAAAACGAGAACCAGAACCAACAGATGTCCAAAAAAAGACAAGGGCACAAAATACCCTACTTTACATTAGGAATTGCTCTTACATTAAATGCAGTCTTTTAATGGTGTCATATTTGGCAAGGCGATGTGGAAAGCAGTAAGAAAGAGTATAAGGGGGTGTTGGGAAACGTATCACATCTCACTAGGGCGTGAATATAACAGTGCAGATGAGCACTGCATGGTACATTAGATACTTATGTGTAATATTTGTTTTTATTAATTCATTTAATAAACCAACACACTTAAGTCCACTAAAAAATTCAGATTCTTTAAACTGTATTACACAATGTATAACAAAGTTGTTAACAAGCTAGTGCAATACATGTGTGTCATGTAAAACTGTATTAAATCCATTCATTGGCGGTTTAAAAAATATACTTAAGCTTAAAAAATGTATGTTGTTGTATTTAGAGTAAAACTATATACAAGTAGAGGAAGAAACGAATTATGCTTAATGAATAGAAGAAGTTGCCTGGAATAAAACACAAATACAGTACACATGCATCGAAGGATGCGCTTTGTAAAAAATCCCATATATGTAAGCATCTCATATTTCGTCTGTTTGATTATTACGAGAGGTTAAACTATTGACAAACTTTAATATAACAAATTTCAACGTACATTATTCGTTTTCTTCGAACAAAACGTTCAAACTACTTCTATTATCTCCAGCTTTGGATTTTGTACATTATGATGACCCCCAGGTGAACAGGATTATAGTGTTTCTTATTAATGCTAACACCTGATGTTTGGCAGTATGGTCAATACTCCATTACTAAATATGGACAATTTTGCAGACATCCAAAGGAGATCTATCACAGAACCAAGAACTGGCAAGCCCAATACACTACAAAAGTAGCTGTCAATAAAATGTCAATCGAAATATCTCAAGAGAATATGATAATGTTACTATAGTATAAAACAATATTATAATGTTATAATTTACAAATAACAGTATTATAATGCTGCAGAGAAAGAGGGACAACATGTTAGAATGAGGACAGGTATTAATACCATTTATTACACGGTCTTATTCGAAACAGGGCCAATATTTAAAAAACTGTGCCAATAATAAAGTAAACTCGGTCTTTATTAGCCATTTAATTAATAATTTTTTCTTTCGGATGACATAACGTGTACTAAAAACTATACTCACTTTTATCCTTGAACCATACAACTTTGTTTTGGAGGGGGGTTTCACCGTCAGTCTACTAAGTAGCAGACGACCCTGTTTTTGTCTGACTTCAGGATAGGCACTAATGCATACATTTTAGCACCAGACATTTTGTTAAGAGAACTTTATCAACGTTTGTTTTGCTTCGGAGTATAAACTTACAAAGCCGGGAAATCGCAAATAAAGGACAGTATGAAAACAAACTAAAATGTAGAGTTCCAAAGGATTTCCACTTAAAAGCCGTTAAAATTGGCCCAAGAAGAATTCAGTTTATTTTGTTATGCGTAATATTCGTGATCGCAACGACAGGTTTATTTATCCTGCAAACAATTTTAAAATGTTGGTGTCCATTTAGTGTGTTCATGTTAACAGTAAGTAGAGTAAAATATTTGAAATAAAACAAATGAGAAGTACATTACACCGTAGCAATATTGTGTGGACTTTCAATGGCAGTCTTCACAACATGTAGCTCCATAACTATGGCCTAATGGTTTAAATTTGCGTTGAAACAGATTTTCCCATGACATTAATTCCATATAGTATGTAATAATAATATAGTTGGATTTTTTTGGGGGAGCAGAACAGGTGATCTTATCAAATGATAGCTCGTATTTCTTCAAGTAGAAGGGTGATATTAATTAATGATATGTTATTCCTTAGTTTGAACAGTTAAAGGAGGGAAATTCTGGTTTCTTGAATTGTAATGAATTAAGGATCAATTTAAATGCTTATTTGTATCACAAATAAACCCCTAATGAATGAGGAGAGAATAACAGAAATAACAGAAACGTGTTTGCTGAGTATATACGAACACCTCGATAAACTGGCAGCAGATGCAGAAGGAATTTCACCTAGCGAAAACTTACGCTATATATTGGGCTAATTTCAACAAATGTTCAACCTGGTTTTCTGACACCTCCGTCTGTTAAGTTTACTAGTGGTAAAGGAAGATGAGCACAAAGTTGGTTGGTGATACAAAACCAAACTTGAGACTCGCGTTCCGCCAAGAAACCTTAGATAACATGTCAGCAGTCATGAAAAAAAGTCAGGTTGAAGAGTGATATGATTTCCCCAGACCATTGAGCAAGCCAGTAAAGTCAGATATCTTATTTTCCCCATCCCGCTAAATCAGGCAATCAGGCTACAAACAGTCAGGTATTAAGGCGTTCCTCACGACGCTAGTTACAGGACCAACAGGTAGGGAGCATCAATTATAAAGTATATGTAGCTGTGTGCTATCTTTTCTCAAAGGCAACCGGATACCAGCAACATTTCAGAAAATATATTTCACTCGTAAATAGCTATCTCACTTATCGCAAATGTCAGTAAAAGAAAATGTGGTTACTAAACCCACACGACAATTAACTCACCGTTTGTATTGTTACTCGTTTGTGTTTTCAAGAAAAATGTATTCAGCTTTATTTATCGAACATATGCAACCTGTTAGTTTAGATAATAAAATGTATTATAGCAAAGGAAAGACAAGAGCAAATAAATACGTTGATATTTGTCTAACATTCAACTTCGGAATAATACTATTTGTAGTAATAATAATAATAATGATAAATTCCATCAAGTGTAAAACCATGTTAAGAAAGTCAGTTAATATATTCGATTGTTCTCTGTCTAACAAAACAACACAAGACTTTTACAGGACGTTAAACATAAATTAGCTAATTAATGCTCCTTAGCTCAGCGAACACAGGGGCAAGGGCAAAATCACCCAACCACCCACCCTCCATACAAGGGCTTAGCACACAACACAAGGAAAGTTTACTGGTCTACGGAATAATAATAACGTCGTACATTATTTATTATTACTACGCTCTTAATTTTAACAGTCGTTAGCTTAAGTATACCTATCCGAGTTACTGGGAAGAAGAGATATATTGGAGAGTTGAGATGAACTGATGATAAGTAGACCGGATCTGATGTACTGGGCAAGTGTGAAAGTGAAGACTCGAGTCAGGTGCGAGGAACAGGTTCAACCAATATTCCTAGTGCATGGAAATGTCAGTGATTTGAGGATGTGCAAGCTCTACAGCAGGTATCTTCAAACTGACACTTCAAACTGACAAACCTGGCTAAAGAAACTGCCTCAAACTGACAGACTGACCAATTATATTATCTCCCTATCAAATGTGCAGCTCAGATAAATGACGATACATCTAAGGCACCATGATTTTGTTCAAATTTCAAACCGCCCACTGTTCTCCCATCACAACTAATGTTAAAGACTACGAAAACCTTGGAAGGGGTTTCTAATAGTCAGACGCGTCATTCCACTCATCAGCCGACATATGGAACTGTTAGAAATTAAACTTGGACACGCATAGAAATAAGAAGATGGGTATAGAGTCACATATTCAACATAGATTAGGAGCCACGAAAATCGAGATGACAAAAGGAGGCTTCAAATAATCGCGTGATATGGATTATAACAAAACTGGGCTCTTGTTATATATACATATTTGCCATAGTCATAGAATTCATGGTTATGACAACAAAAGAATTGTTATAAAAACATTCTCATATGTTTTAACATTTTTCTTCCCGCTGCATCCATGTCTTTCGTGGTTATCGGTGATGTCATTTATTATTTCTAGTCTAACACTTATGCATATCGTCAACTTTTGCTGCAGGCAGAGCTATGTCCATGGATAGTTTTTTTATTTGCATGACTTATTATATTTAATAACAGAAATAATAAGGGAAAATATAATTGATTGGAAAGAAAATACGCACATTATTTTTGACAAATAGGAGAACAAATAGATAGATTGGTCATGTATCTTTATATCAGATGCCTGTTGTTCCGCTGAAGATTTAAACTTTGTTAACTACTTAAAAAGCAGTGTTATTCCACACAAATTATATGACTCAATATTTTATGGTATTACAAATGTTGAAAATATTGAGTGTAAATGACGTTATCGTTGAACGAACAAGTAAATTAAAATTTTCGATGGTTTTCTGCCTGCTATTATTATCTCTAGACCGAATAATAACAATCTGTCACATAACATAATGTTTTATTACACATACATGGGAAGGCGATTAGGAAATGTGGAGCCATTTAAAAAAAAAACCCATTTCAACAGCGCCAGGAGAGGGTTTCAAAACTCCCCTTTAGTGCGACATAGATGAGTTGTTGTAAAACTATGATAAAGCAATGAATATCGAGACCAGAGTATTAAATGTGCCATTCCAAAGGTCAACTGACGTCTGTTATCTGTTGTATTGCTGTTGGAAAAAATATAAACTTGGGACTGTTTCCCTAATATTTTTCTGGAAAACTTGGTATTGGTCTATAATTGTCTATATTGATTTCTTGTCCAACTTTGTTATGGATTGTTGTTACTTTAATACGTTTCAACGACTTGGGCACAATACCCAAAATGCTGTGTGTATCTTTTTATTGTTGATTTTCTCTGTTCCTGTGCCCTGGTGATCTCTGGACTAAGGGGCACAAGGAAGCCGATTTGTTGTTGTGTTCTGTTTTTCGTCCTGTAAATGTATTGTGGTGTTTCCTGTGCTGCCAGTTTCATTTCAATGTATGTTCTTATAGACACCCGGCGCCATTTGTAGGACAATGCGATAGGCCTACTTATTTAGGGCCAACGACATTTGAAGAATTAAATTAACGCGCACCTTGTACTGGTGTTTCCCTGTCTTCTGATCTGATTCTTCGGCTTAGGATTTTGCCGTTGTCTAAAGTGTCAGTTGGCTTCTGTTAATCTCAGTTGACTGAAAAGCACTCTCTGTACACTGATAGTAAATGTCAGCAGTGTTTCTGAGCATATATTCAACCATTTACCTACGTTCTTAAAGTGTGTACCAGGCTGTCAAGGATGATATGGATGCACAAGCTATTAAACGAACGGTTTTCTTAATTGTTTTGATACAGTAACATATAGCACCAGCTAAAGTTTCCATAGCACTGTTATTTCAATTACGTTCGTTAATATGTTACTATCATAATATTAATGTTGCTATTACGCACATGTGAACTTTTATTTCTGCTGCCCTTTTATGTCGCAAACATTTAGTATTTGGGACATTTTTTATCGTAGTTTGTAAACGGACACAGGTGAAGAATATTTTGTTCTTGTGAAACAATGTTTAAACTATATACTGAAGGTATACTTTACTGTTACAAGAGCTTAATGTAAATTGTAGTAGTTCAGCTAGTACAACTCTTTACTGTGTAACACACCACATTCCCGTTCTATTGGGGTCGTTTGGGAGGTTACCCAGGACATAGCCCAAGGCTTTCAAGTTGGCACAGCTTTCTAGCAGCACTAGGTTGAAAACTGAGTAGGTTTAACGTTTGTTTTGTCTGCGAGGTTAGATTAGCATAGCTGACACTACATAAATGGAATCATTAAAACCAACCCAATGGTGGTCTCCAGAGTAGATTCCTAGTATTTAGGTATCAAATTATAAGGCGTAAATTAAATTCCCAAACAATGTGAAATGAATTTTCTTTGACTGATGGAAGTCATAACAGGTAAACAAATATTTCGAAAGTTTAGTGACATTTTTGGGGAGACGCGTTCGGAATTTGAGTGCTTCTCGGTCGGTTAAAGCACAGGCCCTGCTAGCCAGAGACCCGAGTTCGAATCCCGGTGGAGGCAAGCAGATTTTACTTTCTCTACATTTCTACAAATATATATATATGGTTAATCTAAAAAACAAATGTACAGTGTTGTTTTTCTGATACCTATTTCCCGTGCTATATGAATATGAGCATGGTGCAGGTCAATGACGCGAACAACCACTCTCGAGATTCGCGAGCCAATATGACAGCTCTACCAGATTACTGACTATCTCTAAAAATGTTTGTAGAGCGAGATTGTTTTACCAGAACAGTGAGGCTGTATGTCAGTCAGTATAGTCGGAAACTTGATTCCCTAACATCTTGATAAACCCGATTCAGACAGGTGCGCGCAAGGATACTTCTCTAGATACACGTTAACATTTGAACAGGGTCTTTATTGGTCTGAATATATTAATTTGATAAAAAGTTCACTGTCTTAAAGTTAGTGAGAATGTGACACCTACTTGAGCGTTAGTTAGTCTTGGTAAGGGGGGAAAATCACACAACTTTTACTGTATAGGTTGATGGGTTGTGATGTCCGAAGTGTAACATCCAAACAAACTGCCACATTACTGCCCATGCAAGACGCTTTAGTTTGATAATGCAGTATAACATTCCAAGATCGGCTGCTACAAAGAGCTCTGGGGAGACACAGTAAACGGTTGCACAGAGGTAATGGCTTTGTTCTACCGCCTCACGAGGGCATGAAACTTGAAAATAACGTAGGATTGATCGGTTGATTGATATGAATGCGGTGTATTCCAACAGTAGACCGCAACTCGAACAAAACCAAAAATGTGAGGTGACTTAAGTGTGATTGCGTTTGGAAATTTTTTATTGAACCCATAACGCTGATGTACTTGTCTCATGATCGCATTATACTAAATAGCTGTGGGTTCGGTATGTTATCCTTTGTAAAATGTCTCAGGACTTTAACCATACATTTTACACCAAGTCATTGCTTTAAGATATGATCAACAGTTTTTTGGTTCTCGACTATCCATTAACATTGTCAAACAAGTAACTAAAAGTATTCAAATGAACATCCTCAAGGATAGGCCTTTAAAAGAACTCCTGTTGAATCGCCGATAAAAAAATGTCACAATCACCTAGCGACTATTGTGTCTTGAGCAACCACATGTTGGTTGGCCCTGCAGACCAACTTCAATGTTCAAGCCATTCATTAAATATTTTCCTGTTATAGGAGTAAATTGGATGGGGATAAAGTATTTCAGTAAATATATTGTATTTTGACAAATCAATTACAGTCTGTACTATATTTGCAATTGAAAACATTTGTTAAGTGTGCACACGTATTATTTACGTTGAAAATGATAAGCATTGACCGCCATATTGGATTTAAATTCGTCCTGAAATATTGCATTGTAAGTATCAAGGTACGAGGTCTCAGATAGTGCAAACACTTTATTACATAATACTTAACAATATCATAAATACATAATTTTATAAATGCAGAGAACGACATCATTATATTCTTCCAATTGACGCTTCCTTGACACGCCTACTGACAGCAACATGTATCACTTGACCTCAAGCTTCGGTATTTTCGTCAACAACACTTGCACTTGCTTGTGGTGGTGCTAGCTTTGTCCATTTCAAGGCTGTTTTTATTTTCCACTCAACGGGCTGCTCGACCATTGTGAAATGATCATAGGAAGACAGGAAGACGCAACTTCTCAGAAATGAAAACATTTCTTGATTTTGTGTTGTTGTTGTTTCTGTTACAAATAGGCCTCCTCTCTGCACAGACCTTGACCTTGACCCTCCATCAAGACGATGTTCTACAAATTAAGTTTTTTTAAATTGATGCTTATCCAATCTCAATGATATAGGAAAAATATCGACGATTACCATAATCGTGTGACGATAAGGTTGTAATACGGCGTCTAACGCGTCAGACAGACCTTTCTATTGTCTAACTGCAGGTAACCGGGAGAGAGTTAGAATGACCAGTGTGACCAGTCAATAGGGATCTAACCCATTATCTTTTACCGACAGATCAAACGGCAAAGAAGTAGAAACTGATAATCAAATATCATCCGAGTTTTCTCTATTTAAAAGTTAGTTTCTTTACAGTATTTCTTACCCCAGCGCTCCAGGTAAAAGCAACGACACACAATATTCATACATATAGCTTTTCGTTGCACTGTGCAACCATTGCGACGTTTTCTGGCAATTGTAGGTTGTGCATTACTTCGCCTGAGCCTATATAACATACATTTTACCAGCAATCGTTGATTAAAGAAGTTTATGAACGTTTGCTTTGTTAAAAAAAAAACTAACATAGCCGCCAAATTGCAAATAAACAAGGTTATCAGAACGACCTAATTCCGACCCAAATAAAGGAATTCCACTCAAGCTAAAGAATATCCCTTAAGCTTTTAAAAATAATTGGACAGTCGTTATGTAATATTAGTGATCGCTTCAACAAGTGCATTTGCCCATCAGCAAAATATCCATGATCGATTATTCTCTGTAACTTGAGTAAAGTAAATGACAATGTAACAAACGACGAATAGGTACATTACCCAGCAGCGATATTGTGCTAAATTAATTCGGTCTTTACCAATTCTCTATTTTACGTTATAACCCCATCACTACATTTATTTTTAATTTAATTTATTTAAAAGATTAAATGCGGTTGGACGTGGCCAACACAAGTGTAATAAACATGATATTGTATTAAAATTAAATTGAATTTATTGTCGTAGGCTATTGGTCGATTTGATTGCAATGTATTTATTACACGGCACTTCATGAATTGATATACCCATAACCTAGCAATGTGCTATAGCCGTTGCATTAACTAGCCAGCTGAGCGTTTGTTTTGATAATCAGATTATATTTACAGCAAAGTAAAAGACAGAAGAGAGGCATGTCTTTTTTCACCTTATCCTATTGCGTCACCTGATATACAGCGTTATAGTTGGTTGCCTGGAAATAAAAAATAATGGCCTGTTGATATTCCACAATATCTTGTGTTCTAACATCTACTAATACAAACACTCATAAGAGACTGTTTCATACTCAATCATTTTTAATTCGTATTTTTATCCGTGTAGCTTATTGAAATGTCACCAATTGTTTCTCAACTGAGATGCATTTCCCTGCAAACATTAATTACCGATATCTCTTAAACTGAATCAGAAATATCTCTAATATATATATAATAAACTAGTGTCCAAAAGAAACTATACCACATGTTTGCAACGAAATAAAATAAAAACTAAACAATGCAGAAGTTTAAGTTTGGTGTTATTCTTTTGAGAAATCTT
>JAVFBZ010211974.1:0-13054 GCA_032466195.1 Katharina tunicata
TACTTCACTGTCACTCTCCGTTCTATAAAATTAACAAAATTATTAAATATCATAGGAGAGTTACTTCTGGCACTACCAATTTTAAGACATGCAAATAGACTAGAAAAAATACTAGCTAATTAATCTTTTAATCATCAGACCTTATAACAGTAAAACATAATAATAATAATAGGTGGGGCCGTTTTGACTTGAAGGTGTGGCTGTTTTGACCGATATTGGTTGGGGCCGTTTTGGTTTGGGGCCGTTTTGACCTGTATTCTCCACTAGCCCTCTACTGTATGTATAATAGGGGAAGATATGAAAGACACTTTCCGCAAATCGATAAATAAAACAACCTGCACCAATGTTTCTATGCACCTTGGGTGATTAAGGGCTCCTCTTTTTAAATCTGTTGTCATTTTGCTGAAATAACCATCGATTCGGAAGTTATCGCCAAAAGTTGGCGGTCCCTCGATTACACCAAGAGAATGGCGACACTGCAATCACCTAACTGCCACTTTCGCCATGCGCACACGCATCGCCAAGACTGCCAACAGTTATTCTCCTTATTTGGGTGACGCGACCTTTGACTGAAGAAATTGCGCAATTTTTAAACAAGAAATATAGCAGAAGTCTTGGCGATGCGCATGCGCATTGGCGAAAGTGGCTGTTCGGTGATTGCAGTGTAGACACTTTCTAACCGTGATCGAGCGACCGCCAACTTTTGGCGATAACTTCAGAATCGATGGTTATTTCAGCTAAATGACAGCGGATTTAAAAAGAGGAGCCCTAAATCACCCCATGTGCATAGTAACATTGGTTCAGGTTGTTTTATTTATCGATTTCTGGAAAGTGTCCGGAAATATGCCTAAAGCGTCTTTCGTATCTTCCCCTATTATACATACAGTAGAGGGCTAGTCCAGCCTAGTGTAATGAGTTCTCAGCGATTATTCACTAGATACAAGCGTCTGTGGAAGAACAGAACGCTCTGAGATATTTTATGTACATGTATAAAAAAAATGCCACCCCACTAACTCACAGAATTCGGAGCGCTTAGGGGTTTTTATCATAGAAATCGTTCAGCTTCGAAACGCTCCTTCTAATTTGAATATCATATGCTATCAATGATGTGGCGCTAGCTAGTATATGATCTGCACATGACAGCCCTTAGAACCACCTTCCTTGATAACGTCAGGCGGTTACACCATGCACTAGCTAGGTCGCAATTCATCAGGGATAAATAACACTGTCAACATGCTGTGCATGAACTTTGCAAAAGGAAAGTCAAAGCAACCTGCCCACAGCTTGATTTTGCCGTGAATTCGTTTGACAAGACAACATTGCAAAATTTCGTTTACGAAACGGCCCCCGTACTGCAAAAATATACAACTGTTGGGATATACTATATAAGTCTTAAAAATTACATTTTTTTTTTAATTTCTTTAAAAAAGTTGGCAGGACAAATCCATCCAGCACATACTGATAACTTTTTAAAACCTAAACTCCAGATTCTAGGTCTACCCTGCGCATTGGTAATGTTTACCCAAAAAGTCTCCCTCAGTAACTAAAATTTTGTTATGAAATTAGGGCCGAAGAGTTTTTGGCATTCAGAGTTACCAATTTCTTTAACCCATAATTGGAAATCACTTAATTGGACAATTTAAAAGCTACAGTTGCAAAAATTACTCGTTTTCATTCAGTACCATGGCTACTATTCTGTATTGTTTTATATGGATTAGGTAGTAGACTATAAAGATACAGAACTCTCGGTTAAATACAGCCTAATCATACATATTTTGTATAAATGTAGGGAAAGATATAAATTATATTGATAATTAAATCCGTTGTTAAGCTCCAAAGCTTAGGATCGATGCCAGAACACACCCCTCAGAACTGGATCCATTCCATAGTTTGTCCTGTTTATCAAAGTACAATTATTATTAAGAACTGCTGTAAAATATAGGCCATTGATAACAGAATTATAATAATGAATTATTTAAAAAATTTTGGTGGTAGATAAACCCCAGAGGGTTAAAATTATCTATATGAAGTAGATCACACTAACATAAAATATTGATAATTACATGGAGTTAAGGCAGAACAAATAAATCTGTTTGGTAAGTGAGTCAAAGAAAGAGTCAAAAATGAATGTCACCGACTCCGGGTCCAAGAGATTTACAGGTGTACACCGTGCCCAGTTCGACTGGAAATTTGATATTCGTAATTAGTCGGTCATGAAGTGTGTTCAATGAGGTGTTGAGATATTTTAGGTCTTTCTGGCCCCTATCGATGTCATTCAGGTTGTGCGTTCTACATAGTGTAAGCCAGAGGGATGTCTAGGTGTCTTTGAGACACCCTGGAAGCCATTTGAGACACCCTATTTCAGTCAAATTTAACATGGGAAAGATAGGAAAAATGCCAAATGAGACGCCCTGTTTCTTTAAAATTAGGGATTTTAGGCACCCTTTTTTTGATCTCTGGCTAACACTATGGTGTTCTACCTTCTATTAATACTTGAATCTTGATTGATCTATTGATTTCCAATCAACTACCCACTCGGCACTGTGAGATAACCCATTCAAGCACCAATCATGCAAGACAATTATGACAGTACTAACTTTAATTGTCTTTTTCTAAGACATTTCAGATTTAGGCAGATTATTATTCTCAAAAGCTTATTTCTCACAATAGTAATGGAGTTAAACTTCAATCCATCTTATCACATCAACCAATTTACCACAAATCTGCAAAATTGATACTTCTCTGACTTCTCTAACATTTGTTTTAGGTGGCTGGAGGTGATTTTCCTCATCTCCTTGTCTTCGGACCGTCTGGAGCGGGAAAGAAAACTCGAGTGATGTGTCTCTTAAGAGAACTGTATGGCTCAGGGGTAGAAAAGTTAAAGATAGACTCGCACACTTTCACAACACCATCAAAAAAGAAGATAGATATTTCTACTGTGAGCAGCAATTATCACATTGAAGTCAATCCCAGGTCAGTTTGCTATACAGTTGAAATTCAGAGATCAGTGATCAGTGGAAAAACAGGAGGAAAAAAGATACTGTATAATAGCTATCCATACTGAGGATTCATCATGAGTGGTTTTGTAGTGTTTTTTTTGCTGTGAATTGGTTTTCCAGTTAACACTGAACATACTGATTATTTAACGTCTGGAAGCGTATATGTTATGGCATCAAGTTCGGCTTCTTTTGTCTTTGTTTAATGTGGTTTCCTCCACCAGTTGGTTTTGCACTGTCATATGAGTGAAATAATGACTAAATTGTAAGCAAACAAAGAAACATTAGAGGTGAAATGTAGTGAAATTGTTGTCTGAATGTTTGTGAAGCACAGAGGTCTAATCTCTATATATAATAATTAATATATATCTTCAAGCAAAGAAACAATAACATTAAGACTTAAGAGGATCCGATATTGCAAAGTGAAGTGAATGCCATTTAATAAGGATGGATTCTATGCTGCTGATGGTGCTATGGTGTAAAACCCCAATCAATGAATCAATGAATCAATCACAACAGCAATATTATAATACTAATTACTATTGATTCCAACTTCAATGTGTAACTTACCCATTTTTAATTATATCGAATACAAATCGATAAATGAACACTTTCCCTCAATTTTATTTGAAAATTTCAAAGCTGATGAGTTTTGACCATTAACCTGTTGAATTGAATGTGTCTTTATACTATATTCATAATATTTATAAGTTAAAAATGCAAAGACATTTGATACAAATACAATGTAGTTCAAAATGAAATACCACTTCCATCATAAAAAAAATCCTTATATTTCACCAAAACATAAATAAGAATGTGTAATTGTGGTTTGGTTTTAGCGATGTAGGTTTCCAGGACCGTGTTGTGATTCAAGAGCTTATCAAAAATGTGGCTCAGGTGAATCAACTAGACTCAGCCACTCAGAGGGACTTCAAAGGTAACAAACAAAATAAACTGTTCTAGTTTGATATTTTGATCAATCAGATAAAGGCTGTACTCCTATTTATGATCATGTTTGATAGACATACATTTTAGAAGTTGACAGCGGGTTGTGCTCTGCTCTCCCCTAAGGGCATCAGGATCCGATTTGTTGTGGTGTCCTGTAAAGGCAGTGAGGTGTTTTTTCTATTGCCGCCATCGCTTAGGGTGGTTTCCTTCACCCCTTGGCCGTCATGTAAGTGAAAAAAACTTAAGTATGGATTAAAACCCCAACCAATCAATTGAAGTTGACACGACGCCTTGGACCTGTTTCAGTGTTTGAAGTTAATGATAAGATAAATTTTGCAAACACAAGTATCTGCTCACAACTTAACCAGGTGATATTCTCACAAACAATTTTATTTTTAAACCAAACGCAATATTTGCCACTTTGGATTTTTATGGGTGACAACTTCTGGTTTACTTCCACTGCATTTCAGTCACCCATGCAATCTAAAGTTAGTCCGAGTGTTGCAACTTCTATATGCCCCTAAAAGAACATATAGGCCTACAATATAACGATAAATGGGTATATGATATTTAATTACTAGCAGTAAAACTAAGTTGACCTGATTGTTTCAGTGGTTATACTGACAGAGGTGGACAGATTGAGTAAAGATGCTCAACACGCGTTACGTCGCACTATGGAGAAGTACATGGCTACGTGCCGCCTAATCCTGTGCTGTAATTCTACCTCTAAGGTTATAGAGGCTGTACGAAGTCGTTGTCTGGGTATCAGAGTACCAGCTCCTTCTGTTGAGGAGGTAAGATTTTCTAGAAAGATCTGTTGATATGATAATGAATGACCTGGTAGGTCAACATGGAGTTGTGCCTCAGTTGCATAGTATTTGCCAGAAATCAAAAAGAGAGTATCTAAAATCACTTTTTTCACAGAAACAGGGTGTCTCGCTTGATATCTTTCCTATCTTTCCCATGTTAAATTTGATTGAAGTAGGGTGTCTCAAATGTCTTTTTGGTGTCTCAAAGACACCGAGACACCCCTCTGGCTAACACTATGCTCAGATGGATACACATTGATACCACTGCTAGTTATAGCTTTGAGCACATGTGTCAACCTAGTGTATACCAGGGAAAGTTTTGAGGTTGGAGGGTGGCTTCATGAATCATGACACATTCATGAGGTTTCTTCTTAATTTTCTTCCAAAAACACAATGTGAAGTCAGTGAGGTAGTTTAATGTTTGTCTACAAGTGTAAATATAAAATCAGTAATAAAAAAAAAAAATAGCTTAATGTTTTACAAAATTAATAAAACATGTGAACCTTTAAGAATAAGATATTTTTTGAATGTATAAAAGCCAGATGTTTTATTTTTTTGCAAACATTGACATTGTGTGGAATTTCCAGCATTAAAGGGATAGTTTGTTTAAATGTATGTGACCACAAAATAACTGTACTAATGAAATATGAAATGGTTTGCTGATATAAATTGCCATTTTATTTCTGTATTATGATTCATAGGTTTGTAGTATTCTTCAAATGATTTGTAAGAAGGAAGGGTTAAGTTTGCCGTCAGAATTGGGACGTAGAATTGCAGAGAAGAGTAATCGTAACTTAAGAAGAGCAATTCTGATGTGTGAAGCATGTCGAGTACAGCAGTAAGTAGTGTCCTCTGACACTTATTCATACTTAATGTTTTTTGATCTTTCATACATTTTTTATTGACTATTTATGCTTCTTAAATCCAGGTTTTGATTCTGTTTTCAGCTGTTAATCAGCTTCTATCCCTATCCCTGTAAGAAGTGTTAAATATTGAAGACTACTCTAAATAGTTTGTTTTGTTTGGCCTTCTGGAATTAGTTGTTATGATATGTAATGTGATATGTAGCCTAGTAGGGCTATTTCTATTTGTAAGTGAAAAAGTTGATAAACTGATGTTAAATATCCATTTTGGTTATACCACAGGGTGACAACTTAGTTGAAAGTGATAATTAAACAATGTTAGAACTATAAAGATTTGGCTATAAAAAAAAATGAAACTTCGTGGACGTTGCTAAGATTTCGTTGTAATATTTTGTAGATATCCATTTACACCAGATCAGTCTGTGACAGAACCTGACTGGGAGCTGTATCTACGAGAAACTGCAAATCTTATTGTACAGCAACAGAGTCCTAAAAGGTATAGAATTAATATATATATGTGTGTGTAGGGGCTGCTCCGTGGTTAAACGTAGGATACCCTGAATAGGTTCCATTCCTCCTGTGGAACTTAGGTATATAATGGAAATTTTCCGGATTTCATTAAGTGTTGTTTTTATTTTTTCGAGGATTCTTCCTGGTTTTCCACCAGACACCGACAACGCAAAATCGTCATATAAGTGAAATACCCATGAGTTTGACGTTAAACACTAATCATATAGATAGATATATTTGTCAAGAGTAATCATCTGTATTCAATATATCAGTCCACTGTTCCATCCTGGCTGACATTGAAATGATTCACGCTGTGGTACTGACAGCCTATTATTATTATTGTTGTCAGTCTAATTAACGGTATGTCAGAAATCATGGGATTGCCTTGGTCATCAACATCAAGGCATAAAATACTGATATTTTTGCCAATTAAGTATGGTAAGTTTTAAAAAAAATATCAGCAATCAACGTCTGCCAAACAATACAGTCAGACATCTGGTCCTCAGTACTTATTTTCAACCTTTACTTAGCTAAGGGGAGCCGATTTATTGTTGTCCTGTAAATGTATTCTGGCGCCTTCTATGTTGCTGGCGTCATTAGGGTGGAATATGGCGTTAAACAATCAGTCAGTCAATAATCATTGCACCGTCATAGGAGTGAAATAACCTTAAGTGCAGCATAAAACCCCAGGCAATCATTCAATCAATCTACCTTTACTTATCAAGTTTCTGGTTTCTTCATGAAAAAGCAAAAAAATTAAGGAAACTGGCTAGAAGTGTACTCCAAAGTAGAATGGAGTAGAAACCTTTGGAACATTACCTCTATGTAGCTACATGTAGGGGTACCTAATGTATAGTATACTGCATCATTATTGATTAAAGTAGCTCTGGATAAGGAGAGAAACATCTGCTATATCAATAGCGTTCATTCTCTTGTTTATTGTTGTAGGTTATTGGAGATCAGAGGCAGACTGTATGAGCTAATAACTCATTGTATTCCCCCTGATGTTATTATGAAGGTAAACTTATAGCAAATAATCTTGTGCCCTGGTGCCTCTGATTTAAGGCGCATCAGGAAGCCGATTTGTTGTTGTCCTGTAAATTCATCATCGCGTCTACTGTCTGTGTTGCCAGCGTCATTTCCTCCACTGATTGGTCTGTCGTATGAGTGAAATAAGCGTAAGTACAGGGTAAAACACCAATCAAACAATCATAGTAAATACAGAAGTATACATTTTTGCAACATAGCTATAAATAGTGGACCGTTGGTATATACGGGAAGTTTTCCGGTGGCTGCAGATTTGCAGGGTGATTTTTACAAGGTTTCTTTACGGTTTTCTACCATACACTGGTAAAGCAAAGTTGTCCTATAGGTGAAATACTCTTTAGTACATTGTTAAGCATAAACCAAATAAATAAATATAAATAGTGCATTGTTTAACATTATAAAATGTCACAATGTCTTTTTGTTAGCACAGATGGGGGTGGTATAAATAAGACTTAATTAGTTGATCTACAAATAACATTACTTTGAGAATTAATATTTTGCTTATATAAACATTGATCTTCTGTTCTGTCTTGTGTTTAACAGGGTCTGTTACAAGAACTGATAGGGAATTGTGATGGTCAGCTTAAGGCAGAAGTTGTCCAGTCAGCTGCTTTCTTTGAACATAGATTACAGTTAGGTCAGAAGGCCATTTACCACCTGGAAGCCTTCGTTGCTCGTTTCATGGCTATCTACAAACGTTTTCTGGAGGAAGGAATTGCCGACCTCTTCTAAACAAACAAAAAAAGAGGAATAATTTAAAATCAGACATTTGTCCCAGCTTTAGCTGGTTGAAGTGAGATGGAGACAGAAGCTTCTACACCTTAAACCAACCATTGCAGTTTATACTTATGGTGGAGTAAAACTATAATAAAACCCCCCAACAAATTAACACAAGTTAGTGTGATATGCTGTGGCTGGATTTGAGTGGTGCATGGGAGATATCTTACACAGCCAAAATTATGGCTGGATTTCAAAATATAGATCTTTTTGATCAGGACTGTTTAACCAAAATGATTCACAAGACAAACAGCTTAGCGTATTGTTGATGACCAACTACTATACCATATCTCTATTTCAGTCTCAAAGCATTACAGGAATTCATCAAATTCTATTAAGTCCAAAATGTTAGTCTAAAATAACATTTATCTTATTGTTTAAATTCTAAATACAACTGTAATGCAAGATGTGTACAGTTAATAAATTTCATATTTTTCAAGCGGCTTATCTTGTGTATATTTTGTAGAGCTATTTTAAAGGAGCTTTTTGGAATCTCATTTAGAAGGTCACACAGTAAATAAATCCTATCCAACAGCATGTGTACGTAATTCAGGTATAAAACCAAAGATGTAAGCATAAGAAGAGCATTACCACTTTAACAGTAAACAAATAGATTCTTTATTCACTTCTAAATAAAATCATTAAACAACTCAATTTTCTGGGTTATACAATACAACCTGTACAATTCAAGACTTGTGTACTATACAAACATTTCATCTCCACCCAAACATGATTTTATAAGATATCTAATGATCTACCATATCCACAGGATATATGTGGATACAATTGAACAAACACACACAAGATATCTGATGATCTACCATATCCACAGGATATATGTGGATACAATTGAACAAACACACACAAGATATCTAATGATCTACCATATCCACAGGATATATTTGGATACAATTGAACAAACACACACAAGATATCTAATGATCTACCATATCCACAGGATATATTTGGATACAATTGAACAAACACACACAACACTCAAAAGGTTAATTAAATGCAGGTCATTAAATGTATTTGAGAAATGCCATTTTTATTTGGATACACTCTACTAAATACAAATGTATCTATATTTGATACTAAATGAAAGAATCTTATATATTTGGCAAGATATTCTTTAAAATGTTTGTCCATATTAATTACCCAGCATGCAAGATTCACAATTATCAATAGTTTGATACACTTTTAGAAGTTGAGATGCTGATGAATAATGCACACAACTTCATGATTCCAAATACAGAATATATATTTGCAACATGTTATAACAGGTCTTGTTTGAGAAATAAGAACATTGTCAGAACAAATTGCAACATATAAATGAAGATGGAGTCCATTCAGTTTGTAGCTCAATTTGTTTATTTCATTTCTACATTCAGTCCTGAATATTTAAATTCTGCCAAATTGTTTATTATTAAAAAAATCCCTTGAACTTTCCAACGATTATCCTGGAACAAACCAGTTACATAAATCTAAATATTACTTGGTGAAAACAAGATCAACTTCCATTAAACATAGTAGTAAAAGCAAAATCTAAACAAATTCTAAGGACATCCTCTTCATTATCTTTATGTATGTGCGCTATTTTACAGCAACAAAAATTAATCAACAAAAGGGGGTTAAAGCAGTTTTCTTGTATTACATATTCAATATTAGATAATTGAACACTTTAACAGGTTAATATTACAGCAAATGTGTGAATATTTTCCGGAGATTACAAAGTATTATGCAACTTTTATAAATGTTTTGTAATAAGGTTAAAAAAATGTCAGGTGATAATAGAAAAAAAATTATTGCAACACAAACTATGATGTTCTTGTCAAATGCCTACTTGGTGTTTGGCACTAATGTAGGGTTATTTAACAGCAGAGCCTCCATGCTGCCCAAGTGGTTCTCTACTAAGAAAACTCAACACTGAGGCGGAGCTAATCAAGTTTTAAGCACACAATGGGGAAACTGAACATTTATTTAGTCAACCCATCAATTACTTAGGAGACTCACTGTCCCTTGGAGATAGTTTTGCAAAACGAATGATCACCGGAGAATGGTGATTTCTTCCCTGAGGTGGTTCTCTAGCCCTGGTGGTGTTGGACACTGCCCCTTATGTGAAAGTAACTCAGAAAGGCCAAACTCAGCACCTTACTGTCGGACTACATAGATAACAGAAGCGAAATGGTAGTCTTAATGATACAAGGGGCTAATGAGACACTGATCGCCTGGAAACAACAGTGATATGGTCTGGGTTATATGAGTTGACCAAAAGCACTGTCCCAGTTGTTGAAAACTACAAGCCAAAGACACAGCACAACTGTACAACAGGTAAATTAGCACTAGGGCATTATGAGCTGGTTTCCAAACCATCTGTATAATAATAGGCGTTAACACTGGTTATTATATATCTGTTATTGGTATAACATAGTAAATAATAACTCAGCCCTAATGACCCTATCAAGTACAAGTCACTTGTAAATTGTAAAGTGAAGCATGTTTTTGTAGACCTCTCTGCCTTGGGTAGAGATTAGAATGCCCTGTATAATGTGTCATATCGTCAGGCTCCCCTAATGTGAATGTAGGTGCTTCTAGCGGTGTGTCTCCTATAGTGAAAAAGGGTCGCTCAGCGGTAAGGCTGTCCACTGGTATCCAGGGGAGATAACCCGTACCCTGTGTCGTAACCGAGACCAGTTGATCCAGATGTTCTCTCACATACTCTGTTAAAGATGGTGAGGAAGCCGGGGATTTCAGGTGGGGAGTATCCTTAATAGACTGCTGAGATATAGTCTCCGCAAACTCTTGACCTGTAACAATCAAGTTATATGTAGTTTTTCTCCTGAGAAGTCCTGTATGTGAATTTTGAGGCAACAATTGTATTGATGGTTATTTACCTTTAGCAATTAAAGTGTCTTCTTGCAAGTGATGATTGACAGGTTTAACACAATAAATAAGGTAATACATGTACTATTCATATGGCTGCCAGTTTCAGGATAACTGGCAACAAAGCTGGACAACACAGGAGGCCAAAAAAACATAAAGTGTGATGTCCAACTTATTCATAATAACCAGTTCTCCATGAGTTGCTGCCATGCAGACAGCTAACAGAAAGAAGGCTCAGTATGATAAGAGGTTCTGGTATCATAAATCAGTAATGATAAAACAGTTGGTTGATCAGACCCTAGAGAATTTATTTGCTCATCATTTTTTACAGTATACAAATTGTACTTAAGGTTATTTCACCCATATGATAATATAAGCCAGATGAGGTTAAATAAAACATGCAAATGATGGTACCTGTAGAAAGTACAAATTAAGAGTGAAACAACAACTTCGCTTTCAATTACCCCTTGTCAGAGACTGGAGAGACAAGTTCTGGCCGACAACAGCAAAGGATGTCTTTGGAAACAAACAGCAATTGTAGAAAATACACATACAATTGATAATAGGATGAAAATGGTTTTCTTGTTTGTTTTTGTTTGTCAGTCTTGTACATTGGAATGTCTACAATATATATATATAATCTATCAATCTTCAAGCTCTATAACTTACGTTCCCACTCTGCAGTAGCTTCCAGTGCCTTCAACCTTTGCAGACTATGTTTGGCGTTGTCATTCCCTTCCTCAGCTGATCTCTCATACAACTCTATGGCAGTTTCCACATTCACTGGAAGACCTGATAATGAGGGAAATGTACATGCATGTAACACTTGGCAAATTAGAAGTGCAGCTTGACTGCTTTACACCATTCTGTGATTGTTGAGTTAAACATCATAAAAACATATGAGAGTAATTATTATTACCCATACATCCAAGGTGTCATAATATTTTTAACACACAATGCCATTTCAAGACTGAAAATACTGAAAATAATGGACAACAATTAATATTAACCTTCAATATTAAAATTTGTATCAGTAAAATGAAATTGAAGTATAACTAGCACCACAAAAGAGGCCGAAGCCAACATAAATATTTATAATGATAACCAATATCATTTTGACTACTTTGTTTTTAGTTACTCTGAAAAAACACTTACAAGTAATTTTTATTGTCAAGTTAAATCTTTTTTGTTTTATATAGAAAATTAAGAAAATATACACACAAACTTTTCCAAGTTTCTGTAATTCTCTTTGTGTAAAATTTACAAAATTTAAATCTAATCTTTTTTAAAGCTATCAAAACTCTTTATCTCACCTCCTAGACCAAACTCATGGAAGACCGCCAGGTTGTACATAGCACCGTCATGACCCCCATCACTGGACCTTTTATAATAGTCTGCTGCCTTACACTCATTCTGCTCTATACCCCAACCTTGCTCCAAACAAATACCCAGGAAATACTCAGCCTCAGGTTCCTGGCAATGAACATTAAACAAAACTCAGTGACTCTCCTTCTTCTATGTGGATATCAGGAAGATTTACAAGGGAACAAAATCAAGCCATTTCAGACTTTCATTTTTCAAAAGAAAATCTTGAACTAATAATATTGCTATTACTTGAATAACTAAGGTATTAAAAATACAACATGTGTATAGAATTATTTGATGACAAATGATTAAATGAAAGTATATTCTCTGCATGACTTCTGGAAGCCATGCCACAAAAGTGTCAATCAATGGCTCTAAATTCTTTGTATTGTCTTCGTACCTTTAAGGGGAAGGGAACAAAAAAAACAAAGTAATAGTTTAAATTATAGCCCCTACCAAGCTGTTAACAAAACTGCAATTACATGTTATGTATGATTCCTTGTTTTCCACTGAAAGCCACTTAAACTGAAATACTGTAAAGCGTATGGTAGACTTTTTATGCTACTTTTAGTTTTATTTTTTATTGCAGATAAAAAAATAACACAAAGTACTGAAAGCATATATGTAGCAAAACAAAAACTATACAAATGTACAGAAAAAAACTTATATATTTGGTGTACGGCATTTTAATATACATTTATTCGCTAACATGATCACAAATGTAGTATAAAATGTCTACCATACATTTTACTTACAGTAGTTCAAATGAAATCGCTTTCAGTGGAAAACGGGGAATCCTACACAAATCTAATAGCAGATTTGTTAGGTCTATAATAATCAGTGGAAAACGGGGAAT
>JAVFBZ010211996.1:0-13051 GCA_032466195.1 Katharina tunicata
CTCTACAGTGTACATTACACAGTGTACCATATACCACTCTACAGTGTACATTACAGGTCCTTCTGTTTATTAGTTGTCATGAAGTATATGTACCGGGGGTAGTCATAACTGTTTTTAAAACTAACGTGAGGAGCTATATATAGTAGAAATGCAAAACTATACAATGCTAACCAGATGTAAATATTCCTGTGCTAACTTATATGTAACCTATTGCTCATTGACATACTTTTTGTTTGTAATTTACTGGAGAGGACTTTGTTTCTGTACATGCACAATATGAGGTGTGCCTTTTAATGAACTGTCGGGTGGCTGTCGGGAGCCTTTGTTCCCTGGTGCCGTCTGAGCTAAGGGGCATCAGGAAGCTGATTTGTAGTGGTGTCTTTTACTGACAGGGACCTTGCTGTGGCTCCGTGGTTGAGCATTGGACTACAGAGCCCCCTGATAGGTTGGATCCCACTGTGGGCCTTACTGTAGGTATATAAGGGAAGTTTTCCGGTGGCTGCGGAGTTCGAGGGTGTTTTTTGCGAGGTGTCTGCACTGTTTTCCACCATACAGCGGCAACACCAAGTCGTCATATACATGTAGGTGAAATATATTGAATACGACGTTGAACACCAATCAAACAAAACAAATTTTTACTGACAAGTACATGTGGGGATAGTGATGATCACACTCCCTCAACTGAAATCTCTGGCCTTGCAGGATGTTTTCAATCTCCGAGAGCCACAAAATTAACATAAAGCTGGATGTTAAAAACTCTACAAGTTAATTAAAAGTTTTAATAATTGGGATACTTATCACTGGGGGCCTCCGTGGCGGAGTGGTCAAGAGCGCACACTTCTAGAATGTACGCTCGAGATCCACAGATCCCCCTCACCTCTGAGTCCGCGAGTTCAAGCACTCGTTCGGACTGTATGTGGGTTGGTCTGCCAGCTACCAGCTACCAGCGGAAGGTAGTGGGTTTTCTGGGTTCTACCCAGTTTTCCTCCCACAAAAAAGCTAGCCAATGGTCTGTAATTGGGACATATAGTCCTGTTGATCTAACATCGGAAAATAAATAAATAAACAAATAAACAAATATCACTTGATACTTAAATCATCCAAGTTGATTAAAAGTCTCTTCCAGGGATTCCTAAACCATTAATTATGCTCCTTCCTTCAATTTCAAACAATGTAAGCACTGCCGATTTTCACATTAATTTATTTATCTAAATTATAAAAAAATTATCTTGAGCTGATAGTGAGTGGTGGCCATGTTGGCAGGAGCTTTGTGTTCCATGTTTCTCTCGGACTGTCGGACATATCTGAGCTAATGAGCAGCAGTAAGCCAATTTGTTTTGCGGTCCTGTACATATATTGCCTGTTGGTTTCCTCTAATCTAAGCATGTTTTGGGTGTTTTTTTTTCACCCATTGCTCTGGTGCTGTGAGTGAAATGCTCTGTAACTGGGTAAAACGGTAAAACTTGAATCAAACCAACTCTCAAGCTGTAGGTGTTTCAGTTAATCCTGCTGGAATGTGAACCACTGAATTGTATATTTACTTTGTAACTCTGTGAAACTGGTCCAACAATCAATAATTGACTGTAAATAAAAACTGTCAACTCAATGTTGTAAATAATCCAAAAAATTGGTTAATAATAATACAATTAATGTAAGAGTATTGTGTCAAACTTTGGGCGGACAGGATCCCCTGGGCCTGGGGCCATGAATATTTCTCACCTATGAGAACCTAGTCAGATATTGTAAAAGTGTTTGAGCGCGAGCATTATCAAAGACTTGCGTCACTCATACTATTATCTGTGTTTGCCGTAACCCTACTGACTCTAAAATTTTTTGTGGGAAAAAATATATACATATATCAGTCGGCAATTTTTTTTTTGCCTGATTAAATGTATGTTTTCTAGCGAACTATAAAGTGTTAGACAAAACTTTATGGATTCCAACTTCTTTATTGAAGCAAAGCCACGTTTCGGTCTCTGTCCTGAGACCGTTATCAAGCGAATGATATACATTTTAAAATAAACCGTTTAATATAGATAACAATAAGAACAATGAAACACTATTGTGACATAGTTAACGTCATGATGACGTTACATCCCAGTTACTAACAACAAATGACGTCTCATTCTGGTTACTAACTACGTATGACATTCAGGTATGACATAAAAAATAATTAGGTTACTGAAATTCAAATTGTGACGTTTTTTTATATATGCGCGTTTAACTGATAATTAGCGTTAAATAATTTTAAATGAACAACCAAACAACATTAGAACATTGTGAAGCTATGATAATATGCATAATTTAAATTATATTATGTATGTTGTGTTATAGTATATACAACTATACAACTATACAACGTAAAATAAACTTATGGCCTATGTTTCAGATAGAAACATAGATAAAAAATTTATCTTCGGTTGTTGATTTTTGCTTATCAAGTATAGTATGCTTATCAAGTCATATTTATTATTGCTATCAGTTCATAAAATTAAATCATTGTAGGCAAAAGATATTGGGACACCTTGATCTCTGTTCAACTCAGGTTTCAAACGGCGGATCTGGATAGCTTCCATTAATTAATATGATTAATTTAAATTATGCATATTATCATAGCTTCACAATATTCAGGGCAGAAAAAGGTGAAATAAGTTGATCCGGATCAGTGTAAATCACACAATTTATCCTATTGCACGATACATGTAGTTTTATTCTGAGATTCTTTAAGGGTTCCTTCCTCAATCCAAACACCATGTACACTTGCAATCAAACTTCTTCATGTAAGTGAAATACCCTTGAGCAGGACATTAAATACCGATTGACTGTGATTTTCATGATCGTGTTATTAAATAAATCTTCGGAACTACACAGTTCATTTACTTGTCTTTCTGACCCATAAGGTTCATTCGCCATATGCGCTGTCATTTGCGTGAATGAAACTTTCGTCTCAGCAACGAGCATGAAACCTTGCTTATCAATATACCCAGAAGTTAAACATTCATCAGTTAAGTTTTTGTAATGTGCCCAGCTTCTAAATGCTGCTTTAACAAGTTAAATAAACTTAAACACTGCTGAATAAGCATCAACAAAAAACTAACATTTATTTACTAATCAGTCCAGTTCATCAAAACTTATTACAGGTTCCTATATGTATGCCATCTTAAACCGAGAATTGATCAAAGCATGAGAAACTTAAAGTTTGCTACTTTGCTTCCTCCTTCTGTGTAGAGAATACAGATTGAATTGAGTACACTTTAGTGAATTTATTAAATTCAAAATGTGACTTAGATTTGAAGACTTTAGTAAAGCATGTAACTTAATATTTTGCTAAGTTTTGTCACAGACTGACCATGGTGACTGTAGTGGGTGGTTGATGAGAGCTTCCTGTACCCCTGGTCTTTTCAAAGATTAGGGGCATCATGTGATTGAAATAACATTAAATATGGCGTAAAATCCCAAATCAATCAATCAATCAATCAGATAATAAATGAAAATTGTACAGAACAACCGTCTTGTGTTCAAAAAACCTTAAACACGATCTTAATCCTCAATAAAACAAAAAGGCATTTAAAACAAATATTTTAGAATCAAAATTGTTATTACTCAATTAAATTTCCATGCTGTATAAATGTAAGTATTGAGAATACTTTTCCCTTGAGAAGGGAGTGGTCAGTACATTATGTATATGAGTCCAGACTTGCTTAACATTTAGTATCCATTTATCCCTAGATGAATAACACAACAAATATCAGTATCTTTAAGATTGCCCATTCTTATGTGTGTTTCACTAAGCAGTAGGTACTTAAAGCCTTGTTATCACCTAAAACAATGTAAAGTAGCAGGAGAGAAACTTAAACTCTCTTATATCCTATTGTACTTAAGTGGTGTAAATCTTGAACCCAGTGTAAGTAAAGGATATTTATATACACCGGTTAATATGAAATTTTAACAGGGTCAAGTCCTGAAGAATTATACTTGAGGTTTAAAGTATGTAAGTTGTTTAATGTTAAAGATTTAGTACCTGTAGATTTTGACCATTTTATTTGGACTTTAGGACTAACAACTTGTATCGGGAGATTCTAATGCATTGTCTGTTGTCTATGTGCAACTTGGACGGGTTTTTTTTCTTATCAAGGCTACATGTTTCTGTTTTCCCATCAGTTTTACTTATTTGATCAGAGTTTGATTTATCATTTAAAGACTACACTTACATGTACAAGGACAAATCGGTAGTTTTTAAAAAGAGTCGCACAGTTTAAAGTTTGTAGAGTGTTTGTGGAATATACATTTAGTTCCTGATAGAATTGACAGTCACGCTTTGATGTTAATACGCCTGTAGACCAATATGGATTTACACTTTTCAATTTTGTATGATGATGTGAAAGGGAAGCTGGCAGTACGTCGCTATAAGGGAAATCAAAGGTTTAACAAGCTCCAAGGGCTGAAATACCAAGGTAAAATGTTTCTGTTCAGCAGGATCCTTAGTATTCCTTACATCAAGCTTGCATGTGTTGTTTTGGTTTTGAATTATGTAGAGTTTTACAGTTTATGCCAGTTTTAGAAAGTTTGTAACTATAGGTGCCACATGCTCATGTCATTAGCAACATTATAAAGTTATAGGCCAATCACCATGTTTAAAATCCGTCAATCTCTGAGCTAATGGTCATCAGAAAGCCGATTTGTTTTGGAGTTCTGTTTTTCGCCTTGTAAGTGTATTGTGGCGTCTGCTACAACTGTATGTTCCAGCTTATTTTTTGGTGGCTTCCTTCACCGATTTGGCTGGCACACCGTTATATAAGTGAAATAACCTGAAGTACGGCGTAAAACCCAATCAAACAAACAAATCAAACTTGCCAATGCATTATTATAGAAGTTGTTGTTAGATTGGAGGTTGACTAACGGAATGGTCATAGGTTAAAATATTAGAAAGCCCATGTGTAAAATTTGTACATCCAGGTGTTTTTTTGGTTTGTTTTTTTTTTACATATTTTACATGGTCGTTACACTTTTAGCCGAGGCTGATATTGTGTTATTCAATGGTATACATTACATCGTTGAATTGGTTTTAAGAGCTCTTTAACAAAGAGCTTTAATACAACGATGATGTGCAACAGTCCTCTAAATATAAATTGATCAACATTTAAGTTTGGATGTATATGGATAAACATAAGATCATGTTTTGCTGAATTTTGTAACTGTTTACATTCAATCTTTGTTGGTACATCATACATGTAAGAATCCAAATATATACGTTAACAAAATCTAGCTGGTCAACTCTAGTTTAAACTGAAACCTGAAGAACTTTTTGTCTGGCACCTAACAAAAATATTAATAGGAAGGTCACTGAAACATTCAAATTTAAACAGATCACTGTTTTTTTTTGTTTTTTTTTACTTTTTGTGTGTGACTCTTGACTGTTTCCGTGGTGATGTATGACAGAAATTTATAAATTTAAGCAAACCCTAAAGCAAAGACCACGCGTATGCAAAAGCTTCAATGTATTAACATTAACGAGTGACTATCACCATTGTCCTGAAAGACAAACTTATCATGTACACGTCAATTTATGGTTTTGTGATTAGCAAGGTTAATTGATTGATTAATGATTAGTCTTCTAGACACAACACAATCACTTATATGACATCACAGGCTGTGTATTCTAGCAGTAAACAGTGACAGTACTTAACACAACCTAATAATGTGAAGTCGCCTCAAGTTAGTGCTACTTGTGTTGGCAAAAATAATGTTCCTTGGGTGCTAAGAATGTAATCTCAAAACATACTGCCATTCATGCCATTAGCCAGATAAGCTGATTAGCAAGGGAAAATGTAAGTAAAATACTTAGTCATTAAGTTTTGTTTTTTGTCTCTATGTTTCAGATGATAACCTGATGGAGTGCCAGAACATATTATGTAGAGACAAACCTCTAGCAGTTAGGGTAAGTCTGTTTTATAATTAATGTTTTGGATTTTTCAGCCTAGATTCTAAGGTACATGTACATGTAGAAACTTGTCTCTGAGAATTTATCTAGAACATGAGATTATTTATCCACTTTAATTAGTCGCTATCCCTTGTGCCAGTGTGATTACTCCTTGTGAAAATTTGTACATCCAGGTGTTTTTTGTTTTTGGTTTTTCACTAATACTGTAGTAATGGCCAAGTGTGGGAGGTTGGCTGGGCCTCCTGTGTCCTGGTCCTCTCTGACATGCCTGAGCTACATGTACGTAAGGGGCTTCAGGAAGCCGATTTCTTGTCGTGTCCTGTTTTAGTCCAATAGCACGATGTAATTGGACTTAATCCTGGTTTCAGACTTACACCCTTAAAGTGAAATTTATTTAACTATTTTTTTGGCTCAAAAGCTATCGTCATGGTTCCCCCCCCCCCCCCAAAAAAAGGGTTTTTAATGCTGTTGTACCCAGATCCAACCTCGCATAATGTGGATTAGAAGACCTGCTTTCTTATGGTTTTTAACTTCTTGTTAAACCTACATGTATTTATCAATGTGCATGAACAGAGTAGATTTTTCATAAAATTCTAATAGGTTTACTAAACCAACTTTCCATCTTTGTTTACTTCAACTTGTATAGATCTCTTTTACGTCTATACAGTATACCTGTAACAAATTTTCTTTAGCGCTAATGGGTTGGGCTGCTGAGTGCCCTTCGCAATACTCGTTTCGAATGCCTGTCAACCTTAGGTACTTATACATGTATAAGGGTAAGGGAAGTTTTCCTGTGGCTGTAAAAGATCGTACGGTAGTTTTTACAAGGCTTCTTCTCACTTTTCCACATAGAAAACGGTTGAATTAGTTCTGTGAATGGTATGACAGTCTAGCTGAAGTGGTTATTCTTTCTGCCACAGGTTGTTGGTAAACTTTGAAACAGATGTTTATTCACTCGATATCGGATTAAACAGACCAAATAATTACCTTCATCAAGAAAATATTAATGAAGTTCTTAGGTTGTTGATGTGATGTTTTGCATTTCTGTGATATTTACTGTTCTCAGTGGGTAATGTGGTGTTACTGCCAGTGAGCCAAACAAATTGTATATTTACATGTCTACTACACAATCCAATGTATAACAACAATACAGAACAGTACTGAACAAAAATGTGTAATTTTGCACTTACCTATATTAACTTCTGAAAGTACTGTACATGTAATTCATTTCAATTCTGTTTGAAAGAATTGAACTCTCTGAGATATTTTATGTATTAAAAATGATCACAACGAGAATTGGTAAAAATTAAGGAGTGATTTTATTTGTCAAAGAGAGCAGCAAGATGGCGGTCAAATTCGAAAATCTCCCTCAATAACTCAAATTTTGTTTAAAAATTATTGCTGCAAAACAAGTTTTTGACACAGTTGCTTTAAATATTTGATAAAAACTACACAAAGAATTGAAGAAAATGGACTGAAGCATTAAAAAAAAATGATGAGTGCAATTAAGTTATCACATGTGTCAGCATTGCTCTGTGTGATGCGGACATTACAATGATTTACCTTTGCACAGTTATAAGTACCTTATAAACATGTTTTGAAATTTAAACTGATGTTTATTTCATTGAAGAAATTTTGAAACTGTTCCAAGGAATTATAAAGGCTGGTCTACAGGTACAGAAAAATATTTACTATTAAACTCCAAACACAGAGTAAGCTTTAAAACTGCTTTTGAATTTTGAAATCTTATTTACAAATAAAATGTAAATGGATTATAGGCATCCGGTTTAGTAGAGTAATGAAAATATTAACAATGCTTACTGTCAGGAAATGATTTATGCTACTGTGGAAATGGGGTCCTCTATTTGGACAGGAGTTTAAGAGGCCTTAAATCTATATAATAGACCATGTTGACAAAGTTTGTCTGGGCATTCTTACCCACACAGCCTTTTAAACAATGTACTTTTTGACCAAGTATTGAAAAGACACCCTGAATGGAATACTGTATATACTAACACCATTTATCTCCCAGGACAATCAAAGTGTATAATATTCCAGACCACGAGAATGAAAATAAAGAAAATGTAAATCTTTGTTTATGAAGGTTAGCGAAAAAGGATTCAAATCTGAGGGCACGTGTCATACCACTTCAGCACTTTGTAAAATAGAGATTGTTAGAGACAGTAGTTGTTAAGATCTAGGCCACCCAACCCTTTACCATGTTTACAAGAGGGACAGAGAACTTCTAGAAGTCTAGCCCAGTTCACTGCCTACCTTTCTTCAGTAATGCTTGTCTGTCTTAATCAAATGCACTTGAACCCACTGGTGTGTTATTAACATTATATAAGCTACTGCCTTGCACTGTAAGACAAGTATACAACTGGTGGTTGGGATTTGTGAAACAGTAACTTACAGAAATCGGATGGAAAATGTGTTTTGGGTTTTACAGTATTGAAACCAAAATTCCACCAGCTATAGTACCAGCTACAGCTGTATAGTGTACATCATGTCATTATGTTATTTTAGCAAGCAGCTGGATATTTTCAAGAAAAACTAAGGTCTTATTACATCATTTGGAACAGTTGGATTACCCATGGAGTCATTGGAACTATTTCTTTCAAATGGATTAAATGCACTTGACATCCATGTGTGTCTGAAAGGCCTTTAAACTGCATTAATAGATTTTTTTGAAATGTTTTGGATAGCACTTTGTATGATTGTAACGCTGCTAATAGAGATTCCAATGCTTGAAGGACCCAAGAGAGTAAATGTAACATAGAAGAGGATGGCATGCAAAGTTTACAGAGACAACCTAACTCTGGCTAAGGACAGTACGTTATGAATTTCCATTGATGCTGTCATACTTGGCACTGGAGGAATATTATCTATCCAACAGAGCTAATGCATGGACTAACTTTTTATTTGGTTGGATGTGTATGTCACTGCCTACCATGCCTACTGTTGAAATACACAGTAACATAGCCCCCTTAAATTGGACAGTGCCCTTTAAAATGTTTCTCCTCACATCTACTACATATATATTAAGTGTCCACCTGAGTTCTTGATGTCTTATCTCGGGAGGTGTAGTTGACAGATACTTTAGATAAAACCTCTGTTGTCAAGCACTTCAGCCGTCAGATAACATTCCAATCTCTGAAGTCCTATAAGTACTGGCCAGAGAAATAACTTTAAAAAAACAAATGTCTTGTAAAATTGTGTAAATTTTTTTATTATCAATTTTTAAATGGCATTTTGTATAAAAAAAAAAGGAATAATCTCACAAAATATTTTGACCTCTCATTTTAACTGATCTATTATAAATAATCCATAATGTTGAGTACATGTGTCTTGTAAATTCATACATGTACTTTGTATGAGCTGCATGTACGTTGTGGGAACTTTTTACAGTCTGTTTTGTTGAATATCATATTTACAAACCAGATATATCGCATGAAAAGCTTTTAATTTTTATGATTGGTAAATGTAAAAAAAAAGATCTAAGCAACTACATGTATTATACACTTTAAACTTTTGAATGAGATTTGAAAGATGTCAAGTCTTTATGTGCACATTCTTTGAATTAAGACATCATACACTGTATGTATACCATAATGTCTGTACTGTTGATCACTTTGACAACAACAACAAAATTACACAGTTATAGTAAGTTTCAAGATTTCTTTTTTGCCATTAAAACCAGTGGAACTACATGTACATGTATTTCCCTCAATAATTGGAAGGCTCATATTTTTTCATGGTCAATTATAAGTTATTAAATTCACCAGATTTGTTTGTTGTCAAGAATATTTGAGACATTAATTCTATTTGACTGTATTTTGAGGTTTTATAGAAATAATTGGCTTGAAAAAAAGCTATTTGGGATAACTTGCAATGGATAATAACCAGAAGATCAAGGGGGTAATCTCCGAATTTCATTGGTGCTTGAACTTTGGTGTCTTTGTGTCACTGTGTTATGTTGACACAGTCCCTTTTGTCTGACACAGCAGGCATATATGGAGAATTAATGGTTTAGAGAAAGATTTATAACCAGAAAAATGACCAGTAAATATTCTTTGACCAGTTGACCTCCTGTGGTCAGTTTAAAGTTCTAGTGTCTGCAGAGTTGGCCATTTAATAACGCAGCCATTGTCTTGAGTGTGACTTTAAAAAGGGGATTCCGATCAAACTAGGCTGGTCAGTTTCTGATATACCTTCAAAAAATTATCTGAATCTGATCAACTCATTCCTTTTCATGTTTATTTTATGATCAGAATGGAATCATTTTTATTTTGCGACTATCCTTTACTTTCAAAAAGATAGAAAGTTTGTCCTTTGATTTAGGAGATTTAATGTCTCTGACAGCTATTCATAAAGCCCTTGTTACCTGTCTACCTGAGATAATTTCACTTGCACCAAACTGTGAAACTTGAAAGATTGCCAGATTTTAGTACGAAGAAGACAGTTGTGTGTGGAATATGTGTTCTGTGCCTGTCATGTAATCTGAATATTAGGAATGATTTACTCACCTTGGAAAAGAAGTGTCAAGACTTTCTGTGGATTTATTTTAAAGAAAGGAAACTACACACAATTTCTGTTGGTTTGTGCATAAATTTTTCAGTCTTAGGCATAGTTTTAACGCAGATGTTTTCTCTCTTCAAAAATTATTTAAATCTTTGGCAGAGGGTAGCACATTTAAGTGTTTCTTGTATAACAGAGCCTTTCCAAAGGATTTGAACCCCATTGTAGAAATTGCATGAGATTATTTATCGGCTTTAATTAGTTGCTATCCCTGTGCCAGTGTAATTATTCTTCATAAAAATATAAACAAGATCTTTCAGGATGCGTGATCAATTTTCAGAACCTGTTTCTAAGCCGTTTTTAAGTCTTAGGAAAAAATCTAAGAGTGTGCAAAACTTATCTGGTTGTAAAAATGACAGTCCATCTCAATCTAGATCAAGAAGGCTTTCTCTTGTCAGCAATACATTTCTTCGTGTCTTCGAGAAGAAGTTTCTCGGCGGTAAAACTAAAGTTAATCCTTGTAAGGAATCAGATTTATCAGATGAGGAGGTTTTTACCTTTGATGATCCTGACTTGTGTGGAAATAATTTGTCCAGGAATTTGCAAACATCCAATCTCCAAAAATCTCATTCCTTTAGTGATGTCTTTTGTACATCATCAACACGTAGCATTCACAGACTGGAACTCCAAAAGACAAAAGGAATTGACTTTGAGAAATACCTGTTGAATTCTACTCAAAATACTTGTGTACGTAATAGCGAGTTAACAAATGACACTTTTTCAAAAGGGAATGTCCATAGTTTTGGTGAAGATGAAAATGGACAAAGTTATTTACCTACAGATGCAGTAATGAAAAGTTGTGATAACATTTATTTTGCCAAGAAAGTTCTTGTGGACCCAAGTACACTGAATTTGTCTGACAGCAAATTGGACAGTACAAAAAGTGTCCGATTTACTGCTGAATTAGATGAGATTTTGAATTATTATGACGATGAATGTGACAAATCTTCGGAGGATGATAGTCTTGAAAAGAAACATACAACAGATTTTGAAACATCAGATACAACAGATTCAGAATCAGTATTTGATGATAAACTGACGAGAAATGAAATATCTCAAGATGGTGAAAATGTTCTCCATCATCAAAAGTTAAAGAAAAGAAGCAAGAGTTGTCCCACCTTTCCTAAAACGTCTCTGCCCACTGACAGTAATGCTGTGCACCGGGGTAGTCCCAGTATTTTAAAGAAAACCTCTCTTGTGCCTACCGTAGGTTCTATACCAGAAGAGGGAGAACTGAGATCTAATACTTGTATTTCCAGAGAAAAATGGGTAAGTGACGGGTTTAATTTTGTTTTGAAGTTTTAAAAATGATACATAGTTATGGCATCTGGAAAGCAGTTAAATCAAAGGGCTAGGAAATAAAGTGGATAATATTACAGTCTTTCCCGTTCTGCATTATCATGTTCCCAACTTTTCCCAGTCATGGGTACCTGTAGCTGTACTCTAGGGGTCCGACAATTTACCCAAAGATACCCAAAGATAGGTGAAATGTACCCAAATATACACCGTACAACGTTGATGACGTATTTCTGATCACATAAGCTTATATACGTATTAAAGAAATTGATAATTGATCATAGACACCTGAAACAACTATTTATAATCGAAAAAATCCAAAAATACTCAAAGATACCCAATGATACCCAAATATAGATGAAATGTACCTAAATATATACCACACGACATTAATAACGTTTTTTTTTTTTTTTTGTTTGTTAAAATGGGAGTTACTTTCCTTCCTTCATTATTATTATAACAAGAAAAAAATATTAATGAATAACTAAAAAAAATAAATAAAGAAAACAGCAATTTGAAATAGAAAGGTATTTACAATGAACGTCGTACAGTACAGTATATATTTCTGTATTTTTAACCTGTCTTTGGGTATCTTTGGGTAAATTTCACCTATCTTTGGGTATATTTGGGTATCTTTGAGTAAATCGTCGGACCGGTACTCTAGATATGAAATGTAAGGTTTTGCCAACATGCCTTAAATTATCTTGTAACAGGGACCCAAAGCGGCTGAATATTGATAGATGTTTGGTTCCTGGTCCACACTTCATTCTGACTTGTTTGTTAAACTGCCTATACAATGTGATTATTACTTCTGTCAGATACTGGACTGAGTTATTCAAACAGTAGGCTAGTCATAATCACAGTCACAATGATTAACTGTCCTCAACATCTAGAAATGCCTAAATATAGATCTTCAATAACAAATGTTAAATTATTGCCTTCTTTCTTTGAATACTTGCAGAATTTCTCAGAAGCTTAGCTAAGTGGTTTCCTCCTTCATTGAAAAGAAGTTTTAGGGTCACAGTCTAATGAATAGACCGGATATCCCTGTACATTTCAATTCACAAACATGTAGTTTGTGGATACAATAAAAGATGTACACTTTAATGTCTCACTAATAAAGCATCCCCTGTGTAGATTTTATAAGTTATTAGGCTGGCTGGTTGGGTATACAAGAGGAAATATTCACCCCTTTACCCAACCAGCCAGAGGGTGTAACGAATTTATCACCATAAA
>JAVFBZ010212007.1:0-13050 GCA_032466195.1 Katharina tunicata
TCTTTTTTCGTCCTTTAGTTTCCCCTTTATTTTCCCCTTTTTCATGTCTACATTTTAATTGTTTCATCGTCTTTTTTTATTATTTCCTTTTCCCTCTCTTGTTTATAAAATCCCCCACACCACCCCCTTTTATTTTGTGTCTTTTATTAAAAATAAAAAAAAACAAAAAAAAAAAAACACCAGACCCCCCCACAAACACCCACCACAACAACGCTCCTCAAGAGCAGACGATCTGTGACGTCATGCCGTGACGTCATCGTGACCTCTGTGACCTCTGTGACCTCACCCACCACCTCACACACACGTCGGCCATCTCCGGCCATCTCCGACCCATCTCCGACCCATCTCCCGCCCATCTCCCGCAACTACCCAGCATGCAACGTGCGAGCAGACGATCAAAAACAAAATGGCCGCCCCCTTCAAAATGGCCGAAAACAAACTGGTCGTACCCCTTCAACAACAACAACAACCACGTGACCACAAACCACCAATCAAATCAACCACCAACACGCACATGCGCAACACGTCAAGTCTAGACCCGTGGCGGTAACAGAGGTAACAATCCGACAGCTCCGCTTGCTCTGCTTTCTTATGGGGCTACAACCCACAAAAGCTGCTCTTTCCTATCTCATTTTTACTCCCATGCCACTGGAAACGCACTTTACCTACTACTCATGTATAGATGCGTTAAAATCATCGATAAACGCTATATAGAGGTGCATCGAACCGCGACGGTGACTACATTGTTAGTCTAGTAGGACAAAAGGCCGTACTTCGCATGCCGTATGCAATTGATGCCGATCCGAGACTGAGAAACTCTCTCTTGTAAAAGCGGCCGGTAAATACGTATGTGAGTAATTACGTGCCAAAGGGTTTACCTTGATAAAATACCTAATTTCTCGACACGCGAATGGGAGAAATACATTTTTACGCAGTTTGATTAGTGGTTTATAAGTCTCCGTTGTATATCTGTAATGCACGTATTAATTCCTACCGTTTAAAGAAAGCTCGAAGAGCTGTTACTCACTCGATAGTTAATGCGTAGACTTCTATTGTTCAGTTTTTGAAAACTCGGCCGGTTAGTGACTATAGGCCTGAAATAAGGGGGATTTAAGATGTCGACGTTGTACTTTTTCAAACGATAAACTCGAAGAGGTGTTACCCACTCGACTCGGCAGTTAACGCGTAGACTTCTATTGTTCAGTTTTTGAAAACTCGCCTGGTAAGTGACTGGGACAGAATTTAGAGGGGCTCAAGACGTCTACGTTGTACTTTTTCTAACGATTAGGCCGTGAGCCGTTACCCACTCGACTCGTAGACTTCTATTGTACAGATTTAATTACCACCTCTCTCCTGTATGAGATAATAATAACAACTGTCACTACCACCTTATACTCGTATTCCGAGGTACCTATACATACTAGCTCCACCCCGCCTTCTGCGTTTCAGTGATAATAGACATCGACATTAAATAAAATACTCACTAATCAGCTACAACCATGGATCAACAACAACCTCCTGCAAACGACAACAACAACGTTGATAATTCGGACTCTATTACATATAAATATACACTGTTATATTTTTGTCATAATCTGTTTACATATCGAATACAATGTACGATATAAGAATTATATAGATATATTATTAATATCTACAAAAAGAATTATATAATAATTAAATATAATATTAATATCTATGCTTTGTATTATTATTATTTTTGTTTAAGGTCTTGTTATGTCATATCTTATTTTTACATTTTGTTTTTTCTTTATTTTCTTCAGAAAACCACTCATATTAGAAGACGCCCGAATCGTCCTATAGCGAGGAGAGACTTGGATGCCCTTCGCGGTGCATTCAATCCTACGCGTGGCACATACGGCCATATTTTCATACCGGCAACCTTTGCCACGTTGTACTAAACATAATCATATATATTCCAAAGGCCCTTATACGGGCCGACAATCTTTTCCCGGAAGAAATCATATTCGAGTTTGCATTATAGTTTTCTCGTATGCCTCGGTATGTCTTTTTATTATCATTTATGCTCATTTCTTTATTTCAGTCGTATACAGATGCTTATATATATACATTGATTTAACATTGTACAAATGAGTCAATGTCTGTTATCAATTTACAAATGAGTAAATGCAGAAATCAATGTACAGACGAGCAAATGTCTGAATCAATGTACAGGCGAGTAAAGGTCTGAATCAATGTACAGATGACCAAAGAACTTAATCAATGTACAGACGATTAAATGCAAGAATCAATGTACAGATGACTAAACGGCTGAATCAAGGTACAGGTGAGTAAATGTCTGAATAAGAGTACAGGCGAATAAAGGTCTGAATCAATGTACAGGTCAATAAAGGTCTGAATCAATGCACAGGTGAGTAAATGTCTGAATCAATGTACAGATGACTAAAGGACTGAATCAATGTACAGGTCAGTAAATGTCTGAATAAGAGTACAGGTGAGAAAAGTTATGAATCAATGTACAGGTCAATAAAGGACTGAATCAATGTACAGATGATTAACTGTCTTAAGAAATGTACTGCTTAAAACATGTATGAATCAATGTACAAGATATTAAATGTATGAATCAATGTACAGATGAGTAAATGTCTAAACCAATGTTAACATTAGTAAATGCAGGACTCAATATACAGATGAGTACATGTAACAACACAGCAGGGTCTGTAATTTCCCTTTGGCTTAGTTTATTTTGCTTACCTCCCCTTCGATGTAGTTTTAGTTACCATTCATTATTTTTGTATTAGAATTTCATTAATATTTTATATTTTGATTTGATTTATTCAACAATACAAAAAGCATAAGAACTCTACGAACAGGAGGAGAAATGTTAACAACAAATATATTATGCATTGAACAAAGATAACTACAATAGAATGTACAGGCGGGAATGAGCTCATAGAGACTTGTTATATCCCATCGCGTAGAACAAATGGTAGCCAGGAGAGTTGATGTGAATAAATGTGTCAGCGACGATTGATTGATTGATTGATTGGTGTTTAACGCCGTGCTCAATGTATTTAACTTATATGACAATGGTGTATTTCAGCAAAAGACGGCGAGGAAAATGAATAAAAATAAAATAAAAATAGAGAAAAAAATGCATGTACAAGTTTACATTACCATACCGATACAGCAATTAAATAATATATCACATATTATTAATTTAGAGAGAGAAGAAATTATTTGAGAGAAGAATTCAACAAAGTGATAGATTTGATATGTTTAATGTTTTATGCAGTCTGTTCCACTCTCTGGGTCCAGCTTCACATAATGAAGATTAACATGAGAATTTAATCTTTATTTAATATTTAAAAATAAATCTTTTTTTTTTTCAATTTATGTGTTCACCTCATAGGATGAGTAGAAGGATTGATAATAACATTTAGTTTGATATTGTCAATAAGCAAATCAGTGAACCAAATAAATTTATGAATTTATAAAAAAAATAACAAGTAAATGGATGAACGAATGAATCTGTCAATCGGTAAACCAATAAATCAGTGGAAGAATTGAGGCTAACCGAGCAATATGACGCTAGCAATATGACGCTAACATCAATGAATATGAACCTAAAAAAAGACAATAATATGCATACCTTGCTCTTCTTCTTCCGTCAGATAGAGGATACAGGTGTTATAATGGTTAATACGAGCAAGGGAGAGGGGGGAAGGGAGTGAGGAGAAAGGAAGTAAGGATGAACGTTAAAAAACATGGTATGAAATTAACTCAACTTGATGATTTCATTAATAAATAAATCATCTATTAATCACATAATGAAATACTGAACAAGCACCGAATAGTGAAAAATCAAAGCCTCATGTGATCAATCAAACAATGCACGTTTCCATAGATCAATCAAACATTCAATAAGTCAATAGGCCCTATAGATGAATCATCTGTTAATTAGTTGATTAGTTAAAATTTTAATTAGTTGAAATCTTGAAGAAGATTTATGAAAGCCTGCTTTAAACAATTCATGAGTCAAACAGTTACATAATGGACTCAACAAATAAATTAAATGAAAAATTTTATATCAGGAGGATTTAATGAATCATGGGATCAAAACAAATATCTTACAATGATACTATAAATCGATCGATCTAGTAAGTATATAAAAATATCAATCAATCAAGCAATGGGATTGAATGAAACAATTCACAAGGAATCAAATTTACCCATGGATGAAACTACCAAGGAATCATTGCAAACAAAGAAATTGCAGGCATGTCTGTCTTTTAGGAAGAGAAAATTCAACTTTTATTTCTATACATTTACAAAATATAAATATAGGTTGTCATTGTTGTTGAAGCTACTATTAAACTTATTTTTGTTTCAAATCAATATGCCAAATCGTACCATTGTTGTGGTTTAAACAAAATTCGTTTCCATATATAAAAAGTAGAAAACTGCACTTGCTGACGCTGTTTATATTGAAAGCAAAATTACGAATTTCTCCCCCAACAAATTTGTAGCTTTGTATTCAGAAGTGGAGAGAGTTTCGAACATTGTTTTTGTATCAACAAAAGTGTAAATTGAAGATAAAATCGGAGGAGTTTTCCTGAAAACAGCTAAATTTCTTCCATAACACCTATATCTTTTACACAGAAATTACAGCGAGTTAAATATAAAACATTTAAAAAAATAACAAAATGGCTGTTAGCCCTTTTCCGGTATGCTTTAAGAATGACGTAGGTATTTATAGGTCATTGTGCAATGAAACCTGCCCGAAAGGTAAAATAGATGTTGTTGTCGGTTGTCAAACTTTTGTCAGAAGAAATAGGAACAAATTATATTCAACAGAACTAATCAACTGCGGTAGATCGCGGAGACGAAAGGTTTTAGAAGTTATTGACATTTGGAAATTGAAGACCTAATCAGTGATTGGATTTCAATCTTTCAAGTAAAGAGCCAACCGAACGTGGTGTGACCTAATTTTGAACTTCCTGGTACGTATTAGCTGTTTATTGCAGTTCTGTATCGTTGTTAGTCTACAGCGTGATTTACCTATAAGTACGTAATGATAATCCATATATATTTACAGTAACACAGACCTATCATAAAAACTCTCAAGTATAGGTTGAGACAAAACTCCCTTATGTATCTGGTAACCCATAACTGCCCTCATTTTCATTGGTAGACAAAAAAATAGGTTTATTACTAACTCTGACATAGTCCGAGTGATCAGACCTGCTGGTTAGATATCGCAATTTTCTTCAGCATATTGTTATATGGCTCAATGTTGAAAAGATTAATAATGAGAATCCCATTTGTGATTTCAGACAAGTGTTCCATTTTGCCCACCCCACGGGTTAAAATAAAATAGAGGGGGGATATTTTCCCACAGTGAACATTCAGTCTGTTTTTCTAGAGAAATACACAACTGGTATCGATGTGATTTATTTAAAGGACATTGTTATGGGGAAAACGCTTTAATACACAGTTGTTTTTTAAATCCTCCTTGCGAATTGTTGACCTATATTGCATCATTCCGTAGGCTGAATTTAAAACTCATTTTTAAAGCATACACTTAGAATTTTGTTGCAATGATATTTTGTCTGATATACAAGTATTGTAATTCCAAACATTAAGAACGTCATGTTTGCTCGACGTATCAACACCTCACTTTGCCAACTGGAACGAATCAAGTTGAACCCATCTTGTCTGAAGACATAAAGCTAACAAACCTAAGAGAATATCTTATTCCATTGACATATTGTGATATTTAGTCAATATTTGTCTTCGGTTCAAACCCGTGTTTGTTTGTACGTGTGTGTTATACAAGACTTATCAGAGGAACCGTGTATAGGCTCTTATGTTATGCTGAACACGAAGTGAAAGACAACAACTTATTGTTTCAAAACAGTTAAACCATTTTTGATATTAATAAGAAAAATAAATGGTTTATCCAATAATCAATAAGGAAGCAATGCCAGTGGAATGCAACTGATTCTAAAATACATCCTTGAACGTAAACACACAAAGAGCTTAAAAAATCTGACTTCAATTAAATATAAAAATCACAAATAAATCATCATCCTTCAAATTAACTCGGGCACACTGAGGGTGAGCCCACTAGTGACAGCTAGGGCACTGGATCATGCCATCGTAAATCTTCCAGCTTCACAACTTGCCGCAGCCGATACACTCAGCTTCGCTGACCTTGGCCATTCCGTTTTGCTGCTTCTGACATGCCTAACTTGATTTGTTCTGTTGCTCTTTACCCTGTTGTAAAGTTTTACACTAAGTGCTCTTTGATTCCAAAAACGTTGCCTTTTACGAGCTGCTTGTCAGGATAGCCGCTTTGCCTCGTCCAGTTATCATTGGTTGCTTTATTTTAAGACGGATTCGAGGAGGTGATAGTTCAAATTGTGATATGTATGTATTCTGGGTCATGCGGCTGTTGGCCTAAACAGGCTATGAAAATAGTGGAGCTTTTAACTACTACTGCAGATAACCTACTTATCGGGACAATGCTTTCATGCTGGGTAGAGGTAGACGGGTTGACATCATTGATAAATAATAATTAACTCGACTTTGTACATTTGGCAGTATATTGTAACTAACTTACAAAGCGTGACTTACTTCGTCATCAGGTTTATGGCATTTGCAAAGAGGAGAGTCGGATTTCATTTATATAGTGTTGTGACAACAATACATTGAACTAGTTTGTAGTGATAGGTAGCGAAATGCAAAGCTGGAACACAGCTGTTTAAGCGTAACAAAGCAACAGTAACCCATATAGATTGAGATATTTAAAATGTAACATGATTGGGACTAACAATAGAGAACAATATGCAACAAAACAGTTTGAGTGGAATACGATGGAACAACTGACCAGAATGTGACTGTGTTACATGAGTCGGTGATACACAACTAATGAGAAACACGAAAATCCTGCCACATGCTATCGAATGACAGGAAAGAACCCACACGAATTGGACAGTTATGTGTTAAATTACATACAATGGGGTTGAAATGAGCATATTGTTCAGATCTGGTTTATTTCTGGCTATACATAGTTGCTCTTTTATTTTCAGTTTAAAATCTGTTTTACTAAATCCTAGAAACTTGTAAGAGCTTGATTAGAATTATGATTAGATGATAAGCAGTGTTGCTCAAAAGCTGAGAATTTATAATTGGAATTACAAATATTATGTTCAGAAAATCTTTCATAGAAGTGTCTTGTAGTTTTCCAATATATGTAGAGGAGCACTCCCAACATTTTATATTATACACTACATTAGAGGAGGTTGATGGTTCATTCCTCATGTACCAACAAAGCCTATGATCCCACCGCTAAGGTAATTCACTGCGGTGCTACCTAATATGTAAACATTTTTCAACATTTTGAATCTTATAAGTGTAAGAAAAAATATCTATAAATCATGAGATACTGAGATATCTCAACATACCCAAGTTTTTGGTGCGTATGTGAATTAAAGTAAATTTATGTGCCTTCAATAAGCATGTCAATATGCATAAATCTAAATTATCCATGTTAGTTGTTGGTTGAGAGAAAGCAAGATTAGTTTCCCGCAGATGTTTGGCAGGAACCTCCTATGCCCTGGAGCCAATTTGTTGTGGTGTCCTGTTTTCGTCCTGTAAATGTGCATGTACATGTCTTCTGTTTTGCAAAACATTGTTTAGGCTGGTTTCTTTGATCCATTGGGCTGGCACGCCGTCATAATGATAGCAGTGAAATAACCTTTAGTACTTTCATGTAATTGTTACATACTATTTATTTTCCACTCAGGTAAACGGTTCTGATTGTAGCATGCTAGATTCAAGCAGGGCTCGAAAAAGTGTGGAACTCGAGAACAACATTTCGCGATCAATAACGAGAAATAAAATTTTTAAAAAGCTTATACTACATTGATTTACAACAACACCTCATAGTCGATCTCTCATACTCGGAAATTGACACGCACTAACGAATCGGTTAGGTCAAAATCAAATTATAATGGTAGTTACTGGTAATCCTCTCATCCAGTCCTTGGGTGGAGGTGTGGGAGCCTTCTGTGTTCTGGTGCTCTCTGAACTAATGGGTTTGTTGTGGTGTCCTGTTTTGTGTATGTTTCGTGTATGTGAATGTTTTGTCCTGTCTTGCCTGTTGCCAGCGTCGTTTGTGGTGGTTTCCTTCGCCGATTGGGCTGGCGCGCCGTCATATAAGTGAAATAACCTTGAGAACTGCGTATAACCTCAATCAAACCAACCATTGCAAACCCCGGAACATCACTGGTTAATAACCAATATACAAACAAAGTAAAAGGGAATTTAAATTTTCTTTTTATTCTTTTGTTTTTTCGCATTGAGAAAAGAATATATTTGTCAGTAAACAAAAAATAAAATTGGGGACGCCTCAGTTGCCTTAAAACCTGACTAAGATTAGCATCTACCAAAGAAGTCCATGCTGTCGGAGTGTCGCGGTAACTTTATAGATATATCATGACTGTTGAATTACCCTACGTTCATTCATCATTATCAATGGCCTGGACCATTTGCTTTGTTGTTTATTGTTATTTTTTTCTCTTCCAACACTTAGGGGAGTTGCGATATCCGAGGTGAACGCTAATGAAAGCATCAGCCCTTTACAACTATTTGTAATCATGGAGGAATCACTCTGTTTGAGAAGCACAGAAGTTAATAAATTGGCAGATCTGTTGGTTCTCATGAAACGGCAGGATTTATGTCAAAAGGTCTATCCCTATCCAGGTACGTGCTATAAAATATCAGTGTGTCATTTTTGGACCGGACTTCTTCTGTTGTCCGCAATTCCTAAAATATGTGCATATTATTTTACGCAAGATCGATGTAAGAAATGAAATGACAGTGGCTAAGTTTTTTTATTAAGATATCTTTTTTAGCTAAAATTATAATAGTGGCTGTTTAAGGGGCATCAGTAAACCGAATTATTGTGATGTCCTTTTTTTTCATCCATTTAATGTATGATATCCTGTATTAAATCCTGTAAATTATTGTGTCTTGCTGCCGTTGCTCAGTGTGGTTTCCTTCACCAATTTGGCTGGCACGCCGTCATTTGAGAGAAATATCCTTTGATGTGCCGTAAATCCCCAATCAAACATCAAGCCAATGGTGTTTGAGGCTCTGTAGCATATGTTTGTTTTTGTTTGTTGAGCTTTTCAAAGTTTGAAATTGTGTATGATTTTGCACCGAGTTCAAACCAAATTTGTGAGGAAAGTGTCCGAAGGTTACAGAGACCATGGTATGGTTTTTTGGGCAATGCAAGGATATCATATATAAAGTGAATCAGTTGAATAGTGACTAAAATATATTGGTTTGATGGTTTGTTTGATTGGGGTTTTACACCATGCTCACGGTTTTTTGCTTTATGACGGCTTACCAGCCCAATCAGTGAAGGATACCTCCATAAACGACGCTGGCAACATATTAGAAAGCATTTTTTTTATCAATGTCAGTGGCTGATCCAGGGGAACAGTTTTAGCACTGTTTGGCGCCCGTTGCGGCTCGTGTGATGGTGAGGAGGGAGAGGGGTTAAACATGACCAGTACATATAACATGCAACTATTATAGCCATTATTTTAAAATTTTCGAAGTTGTGTTTCTCTTTATTGAACACATACACTGAATCGATGTTGAAAACTTTTCAATAAAACATTTTTTTTTTACTTTGAGTTTCGGGCGCCCAAAGCCCATTAAACACGGTTCAAAATCGCCCTTGAAATACGGTAAACTCATTGTTTTCCAACATATACCATCTATGCACCATTAACACATAAATTTAATACCTTGACGATCGCTTGTAGTCGATTTCAGAGTTTTTATTATTTTTGTAGTGACCATATCCCTATATATGTAACTTGGAGATCATCTGTACGCCGTCTTGCAAAATACACGCGTAAAATTTGAAATTATGAAAAGACTAATTGGGACGCACTACGGGGAAACTTGTGCAATATTGATTGGTAAAGGGGGTTTACCAGGTTTTCTGAAGATATTGATTTATTATGTTCATTTGTTACTTACAAAATTATTGAGGTCGCAAGTGTATGTATACCTAGCCAGGATATAACTATCTACGCTAATGAAAGCATTGATAAAAAAGAAAATTAAAATCAGAGAAAATTGTTTAAACAGTGTAGAAAAATTAGGACTGAACCAAACATTATGGCATATAAACTCAACGGAACAGAGTTACAATCACAAATTGTCAACGGTAATACCACAAACTAATTTTGGTAGAAATTATGGAAAAACTATATACTATAAAAATTTTAATTCTAACTTTGTTCGATTACCTCCTCTTTTAAATAACGATGAATATGTATATGACACTGAGGCAAAAGCTAACCTATTAAATGGTTATTTTTCATTTGTATGTAGTATAGATGATTATATACTCACTGATGTTCAACCTGCTGTTGAATCAGACATCTCTACACTATCTAGTTTTGATACAAATCCTAATGAAGACTTGCATGAATTAGAAACACTTGAGTGAGGCAGTAAGACCTGATGGTATCAGCCCAAAAATCCTGTTCCAAGCTAGATTTATACTATCACCTATTTTATCTCGGTTTTTCTGTATCTCCTTGCCAAAATCTGCCTCATGGAAAATAGCGAATGTTATATTGGAGACAACACTTATATAAGGAGTTGACATACTGTATTTGTTAGCTTTCATTGTACAGGATTTACATGTGGTTTACAGGCTGGGAGTCCATGCTGAAGAGAGCGATCAAAGGGAGGTCACTCTAATAGCCACTACATATAGCTAGTTCTGTTACATGATAGGAAGCTGCATGTAATATCAATACATCTTCCCTTTTATTTTTTAAATAGCATTATGGATAATCTACCATAAATGTGTAATAATCAACTTTAACATAAAACTAAAAAACATTATGAACTCACAGCTCGTCAGTAAATTATGTTAACTTAATTGAAAGAACAGCGTTAGATCATTCAATGACTTATGAAAATGTTTTGCAAGTTAGTAACTTTTACGCAGATATCTAAATGGTTAAATGTCATTTAAATCAAGCGCTTGGGAGGAGCGGTTACTAGCACATCACTCCCTCAAGAGTCTTAACCACTCATGCCACTACTCTAACATGAAGTAATGAAACGATCTGGAGGTTTCACATTTCTCTCGGATTTTCTGGATTTAACTGGTTGAGTAATCTCTAGTGAAACACAAGCCTTCTGTTGAAGAACAGGTGTGTGGACTGTGGTGAACGTCTGGACAGGAACCGGAAACGATCTTAAGTCTGTTCTATTTCGACAAAGATCAGAACCATTATCCATTTGAACCTCATATGACCGTGGACCAATCGTTTGTGTGACGCTTCCTTCCTGCGACCAGGTCTTCTTGATATGGTCTCGGACGCGGACACGTTCTCCAACTTGAAGTGGGGGAAGTTCATGAGCTTTTCTGTCGTAGTATTCTTTCTGTTTCTGCTTTGATTGTAATTTGAGTTGAACAAACTCATCTGCTTCATTTATCTTGAGTAGTGATGGGTGAATAGGTAGTAATGTTTTAATACGCCTACTCATAAGGAGCTGAGCAGGAGACTGATTATGCAACACAGGAGTGGCTCTATAAGCTTGTAATGCTTTGACGATGTCCTGCTTACTGCGAAAAGCTTCCTTGATAAGAGTTTTAATGGCTTTCACTGAACTCTCCACTAACCCATTTGATCGAGAAAGGTGAGGGCTTGATGTAGTATGTTTAAAGTTCCAATCCGTGCTAAATTCTTTAAATTCAGAGGAGGAATATTGTGGACCATTGGTACTAACTACAATCTCTGGTGTACCATGACGAGCAAAGGTTGACTTCAGTGACATAATGATGGCTTTACTAGAAGTACTTGTGAGGGAGATAACCTCCGGATACAGTGAGAAATAATCTGTTACCAATAAATAATCTTTATAAGCATGGGAGAAAGATCTGTGCCTACCTTTTGCCATGGGTAAATAATGTCATTTGGCTGTTTTGGGCTCTGTTGGTTGTTTTGGTTTGAACGTCTGGCATGTACTACAGGATTGTACCATTGCTGTTATATCCGCATTAAGTCCAGGCCTAAACAAAACATCACGAGCTCTTTTACGACACTTCTCAATTCCCATGAGTCCTTCGTGAATTTTTGATAACATATCTTACCTTAGTTGTATCGGTATAACCAGCTTGGAGCCTTTCAGTATTAGGCCTTCAGCTGCTGACAGCTCATGTCGTATGTTCCAATATGCTGTTATTGCCTGAGGACAGTCATGTTTGTTTTGAGGCCATCCATCAATTATGTTTTCTTTCAGCATATTCATGTTGTCATCTATTCCTGTTTCTTTTCGAATTTGTTCAATGCGTTCGTCAGAGATCGGCATTGTTTTTAACACCATGTTGATGTGAATATCTATTTGATCTGTTAGAGACGTATCTACTATGTTGGACTTTTCTTGGGCTCTTGATAACGTATCTGCTGAGACGAGGAATTTTCCCGGGATGTAGGTTACCGCAAGGTCATACCGTTGTAGCCTCAATAGTAACCGTTGAACTCTCAGTGGACAATCCGCCAAGGATTTTTTAAATATGTTCACCAGTGGTTTGTGGTCGGTTTCAGACTGCACTCTGGCACCATAAATAAATTGATGAAACCTCTCACAGGCGAATGTTATTCCCAAAAGTTCTTTTTCTATTTGAGCGTAACGTTGCTCTGTCTCAAGCATAGCCCTGGACGCATATGCTACTGGTTGCCATTCGTTACTATGGAGCTGTAGAAGGACTGCACCAAGTCCATCTTTACTGGCATCAGAGGAGAGCTTGATGGGTTTGTTAGGATCATAATAGTGAAGCACTAGTTCTGTACTTAGAATGTCTTTAAGATTTTGCCATGAGTTTTCTTGTTCTGGTCCCCATTGCCAATGTGTTTTGTTGTTCAGCAAATCTCTGAGTGGAGCGGATTTTTGTGACAGATCTGGTATCCACTTGGCTAAATATGTAACCATACCCAGGAATCGCTGTACATCTTTCTTGTC
>JAVFBZ010212018.1:0-13049 GCA_032466195.1 Katharina tunicata
TGTTTCTACGTTTTTTTCTTCCATGTGGGTTTTTTTTTTTTTTTTTTTGCCCTTGCCTTGCAAAAATTTCCTGCCGGAACACCACCTTGGACCGCCGTTTTCCCGGCAATGAGATTCCCGTATTCCCTACTTTTTCCCGGCATGTATGACGGTTTGATTCTGTTGGCTTTTATCAATAATGTGAGCAGGGGATATTAAAGAGTATATATTTTATTGTCAGCAGATTGTGGGATCAAAAATTGTTTTTCCTTGCTGGGCTCCAAGCATTGAAGGGCAAGTCCAATGGCATGTTCGTTTTTAGGCTTGTTTGAGAGTCAATATTCCATTTAATTTAATTAATGATTTGGTGGGTTACTCTCAGTCATGCACAAGGGACACCGACACAGTATTAGTAAACCAACCGTAAGTACAGTCTCAACCACCGAGCATACAATCAAACATATATTCTATCAAACGAATCATGAATTATCAATACGTTTTTATGCTTATAATTCATACTTTTTATATTATTTTCATCCTGTTAGCCCTCAGTTGAATTCCGAGCAACTATTCGTCGTGTGAAGGCTCTACCTGTGATTGTTGATTTGTTACAAGTCGAGTCTGATCGTGTAGTGTGTGCGGCAGGTATCGCACTCAGAAATCTAGCTGTCGACGAAAAGAACAAAGAACTTGTTGGTAGGTGTAGTTTTTACTTATTAAGAATCACCATAAACTTATCTTAATCATCCCATTCCCATACACGGGCTGGGTATGCAGCTCTTGTTCCAATATTCCAATCACCAATTCTGCTAATGAGATTAAGTCTTTGGGCAGTTTTAGCCTTTTATCGCATGCATGAGTCAGAAATAAGCTGTCAGAGGCTGATACAGTCACTATATAAGTGTAAATACTTTGGGTGTGGGACAAAACTCCTATCAAATAAATAAATGTTAGCTCATGTTAATGTAACTTACATTTTATTTTTTAATATAAATAACAAAGAATTATTGTTAAATCCTACATAATTTTTTCTAAGGTTCAAACCTGAAACAAGAAAAAAATTACCATTTCTGTGATTTGTGTATTGAAAATAACATATTTTGAAAAGGAATAAAATTTATGACAGCAACATTTCCTTTTTTCACATGTAGGTAAATATGCAATGCCTCGCTTGGTGGCTATGTTACCTCCCCCTGGGTCAAAGGTCACGCCGCCTGATGACATTATCTGTGCTATTCTGGCTACCATGTATGAGGTTATAAAAGACCATGCTGACTTTGCACTGTAAGTACTTGATTATCATTTTAATTTTGTCAATTAAGTTATTTTTTATTTTGAGAATGTCTTATCAAGAATTTCTTGTGCCCTGGTGTACTCTGGACTAGGGGGTATCAGAAAGCCAATGTGTTTGTGGCATTGTGGTTTGCATCCTGAAAATCGTCTGTGTTGTTTCGTTTGTTGCAAGTGCTGTTGAGGATGGTTTCGTTTACCCATTGACCTGTCATGACAACATATCATTATGAGTGAAATAATCTTAAGTATTGCATAAGACGCCAAATGGCTAAACAAATTCCATTATTTTACTCTATCAGTTTCAATTAGATGACTTTAGGTAAATGTTTAAAATCGAATTGATTGATCAGAAAAACATTTTGGCAGTTTTAAACGGACTTCATTAGATTGTTTGTTGCCAAGTAAAGTGAAAAAAGAAACACAAGCCTGGATCAACAGAAATGTTAACATAACTGAATTTGTCTGATTAGAAAAGAAAATTGAGCAGAGTGATGTATCACTGGAGTGATCTGGTCAGCTTTTAGTTCTGCACTTTTGGCGGGTAGTTGGGAGGGAGCCCTGGTGACCTGTCGTGTAGGGTGGTTTCCTTCATCTATTGGGCTTGCACGCAGTTACATGTATGTGAGTGAAATAACCTTAAAGATGGCATATACATGTAACCCCAACAAACATCAGTCACTTTTGCAGCCTTCCATCATGTCACTGTTTACAAATACTTGTGCTTCTAAGAAAGTACGGTTCTAAAAACTGTGTGTCTTATTTTCTCTTTCTCAGATATTTATTCCGTGAACAAGGTGTACCTCGGTTGAATGAGATCGCTCAGTCCAGGCATCGTTATTTAGCCAGGACCATAAAGTTTGCTTCATCAGTAAGTTTTTGTTGTTGTTATTTTGTTTTATTGATAAAGTTAGCCCAATGAAATTTTAAGACACTAAATAGTAAATATAGAAAGTCATTTCACTTGAGCATGTGGTTGACAAGTTGTTTCTTTTTAAAAGAACTCTGACGGGGAGAGATATGTATTTATCATTTTATTCAATTTGCAGAGTTATTTTTGTGCACCGTAACTAACGCTTCATAAAATCCCCAAAACGGACTAAATGGAGCGATTTAATTATTTTACACTGCTAGGCTGTGGAATATTATCATTTAACGGTCATTCTCATAGCCATAAATGTCTAACAATAAACTCCACAGACTTTGAACATGTTGTTGTCAGACACTACATGAAAACTGGAAAAAGCGAAAGCTAAACAAAACTACTTTCAAGCAATCTAGCCTCCTGTGCCCTGGTGCTCACTGAGCTAAGAGGCATCATGAAGCTAATTTGTTGTGTTGTCCTGTTTGTTGCCATTTCAATGTAATATCCTGTCTTCTGTGTTTCGGGCATAGCCTAGGGTAGTTTCACAGATTAGACTGGAACACCGTCACGATGTGAAATAACCTTCAGTACAGCATAAAACCCAGAGTCAGACAAAAAATATGTGTATTCATAAATTTAAGACCTTTATACTAAAAAAATCTAGATAATCATATTAATTGTGATCAAGCCATTGGAAATCTGATAATAAATCCAAAACGTTGTTATTTGTAGGTGTTGAGAACCATGTGGAATTGTGGGGACTTACAAGTGACATTTAAACGAGAAGGGCTCACAGACAGAGACTTCCTGACAGTCTCTACAATGGCCAGGTGAGTGAGAAGTTCCAACGACAACAAATGAGGGATTATCTTCTTTTACAATCATCTTTTATTCTTTTTTTCAGAAGGCATGTAGAAGTCGAGACACTTATATATAACTTGAGATTTTATGGATAACTTCTGGTTTATTTCCGGTGCACCGTTTTGGTCTAAAGCTAAGACTGTTTTCAAGCAATGATTGTATTTGTTAACTGAATTTACTTTGCAATTATGATGGAAAGACATTCTTAATATTTATACCTTGATTAACTACCTTAATGTTATGGTTTAGTATGATGACGCCATGGCAGTGTTTGATGATGTGGTAAAGAATAACTAAGATATAATGGAGTTCACTTAATTAAGAAAAAATATGTAAATAAATACAGGAAAGATATAGATATTAAGAGTGAAAATTTAACAAAATAATCGGATTGTTGCATTGAAAATATTCTCAAGTCTCAAGTTTTGATTAAATGTGTGATTATCCTGATAGTGTGGAATTAACTATGTAAATAAACTACAAGCACATAAGATTCTTTTCTCTCTTGACTCCATTAATCAAGAACTCATGAAGCTTCAGGGCAACTTTCACACTATAAGTTTGTTAATCAGTGGATGAAGACAGGGCAAGAGCTCGTGTTGTACTGGGGTAAACATTCACAGAAGCCATGAAGCAATACGTCAATGGGCAATAAGTTTTGAGATTTAACCTGTCATATAGTTGTATACAGTTATGATGGAAACCAAGAAAAGTCTCCTCATCATTGGCCTAACCAAAGAAAACAATGTGATATTAAATTTCAGAAAAACATATCTATCATTGAAATCTATTGCTAAACAATTTGAAGAAATTCAATAATAATCATGCGAAATAATATAATGCTGCATTCAGAACATGTCTCTATTGAATGTTAATCTGTAAAATATTTTTGTTGCAGGCCTGAAAATTCTGGACAACCATCAAGCAATGTAAATACCCCGTATAACACACTGAGCCGACCAATATCAAACCAAGGCTATGATGATACCACGCTTAGCTCCCCTTACTCAATCTCCAAAGCCAATCATCAAGCCAATCACCAAGCTCATCACAACAACAAGATTGAGTCGAGTGGCATGATTGGTTACAGTAATCCTGCTCATATGCACACACCAGATGCAGGTATGAATATTTTACTTTATACTGTACGTAAAGAATTCTAGCAATTATGTTAAAATAAATTTGTGAAAAATCCCTTTGTGACAAATCTTATTTCTGCTTTTTAACATTTATCAAAACCTTTAAAAGATGTCTCATCATTGTCAAGTTTTGTCTTTCCCGTTTTTTAAATGCCTTATTTTCTGTTATTTTAGATCGCTATGGGAACAGAGACCGACCTGACCACAGGGTAAATACTCTCAAAATTTTTTTACTTGTTTTATTTTGTTGCTCACAAACATAGATATTTGCTGAGGGAGTTTTGAGACTCCCGTCATAAGGTGAAATGAATAGTAAACATAGCTTTTCGTGGGTGGTTGGTCGGGACCCTTCTATGTTCTGGTGCTCTCTGAGCTAAGTGGTATTAGTTAGCGGATTTGTTGTGGTGTCCTATAAATGTTTTGGGATGTCTTCTATGTTCTAGTGCTCTCTGAGCTAAGTGGTATTAGTTAAGCGGATTTGTTGTGGTGTCCTATAAATGTTTTGGGATGTTTTCTATGTTTCCAGTGTCATTAAGCGTGGTTTCATTTATCCGTTGGGCAGGCACTCTGTCATATGAGTGAAATAGCCTTAAGTATGACGGAAAACCCCAATCAAACAAATAAACAGACCTGCCACTTGGTCAGCAAATAATTCCAGAAGTAAATTTCCCGTTTAAGTAATTTGTGGTAGTAAATTTTGTAAAGAAAAGTAATTTTTAGAGAGGACTGCGCCGTTTTTTATTTTATTTAGCCTTGGACTACTGAGCCCCCTTTACTATATCTGGGCAAAGGTTCAAATCCCCCTGTGGACCTAAGTTATATATGGGAAGTTTTCCGGGGGCTGCTCAGATTGCGGGGTGTTTTTTTCAAGGTTTCTTCCCTGTTTTCCACCATACGTCAATGTGTCATATAAGTGAAATACGCTTGAGTACAACGTTAAACGCCAATAAAATAAAGAAATGAATAAATAAATTTATCTGAGCAGTAAATCTTCTAGAATATGAGTTGTTGATACATGATTGCTATGAGATATGAACATACAGTGTATTTTCAGGACAGATTTACAGAGAAACAAATCATAACTTCCATAAAGTAACTCTATACATCTAAATAACTTTCCATTATATAGAAACAAGAACAGTCGATTCCTATGAGAGACTTCGCCTCTGGTTATGCTGCGGTGGAGGAACCACCAAACTATAATGACTATAAGAGAACAAAACCTCCTGTCGGCGGAGTGGCACTGTTTCCAAATCTAGAGCCAGTAAGTATTGAATTTTTTAACAACAACAACAAAAACTTTGTGTCTCCTACAACAGACAGCCTCATATAGAAAGCTTAGAATACACTTGTATATTTTATAAGAAGGCAGTTACCTCTACCTGTGACTGCAGATATTGCAACGTATTGGGCGTTTATCGAGGAATTTCCACCAAACATCCGCCCTCTGGCTAAGAAGGGCAGCATGTTTCCAAATTATAATCATGCTGTCACACTTAGTACAGGAGGAACATTATCTTTCCAACAGCAAAATCCCTAAAGTGACTACACATTTTTTGGTTGTTTTAAGAGTTACTGTCTACTGTTGGAATACAGCACTGTCCTATAAGTGAAATACCCTTGAGCACAGCAACACCAACTAATAAATTCACCAAACATCCTCTATACATCCTACACCTAAGATAAAGTTATGTTCCCAACAGTTTACTTGAAAACTGCTCACCCTATTCTAATCCACATGGTGCAAGTATTCCAGGATTTGTGTGGACTTATACCGGCCTATGTGTGGGACTGCCTCAGCCTGGTAGACATTTTCGTTTCTGTGTCTATGTAGGCCAAGCTCGCCTATGGGTGGCTCCACCTGGTGGCAAGTATACATTTAGTGCCGGCTGTTAACTTAAAATGTGATTATTAGATTCTTGTGAAACTTGGTTAAAGTATTCCATGCAGCAAGATGAAGTATAGTTTTGAGTTTAGTGTGTGTGTACTGGTGGCGCCACCTTACAACTAAGATTACCGTTATTAGGGGGCTTCTAGCAGTTGAAACTTGAAATATTCAAACAAACACTCCTAAATGCAAAATTGGGTTTTAAGACACCCCAAGCTTCCAATGGAAACTTGATAGTGTCAAAAAATGTGGGTATTGGATATAAACGTTCTATGAAATGGCCTATTCATTTTATCCTCGTTAATAATTGTAATGTTTCTCCTGGACAAGGTGCGTTAGTCATATTTCTCTTTCTTCATTTAAGGGTCTCCTGTGTCCTGGTTCTCTCTGAGCTAAGGAGCACAGGATGCCAATTTTTGTGGAGGCCTGTTTTGTTAAGGTTATGTAAGTGTTTTGTCCTGTCTTGCATATTGCCAGCTTAATTTATGGTGGGTTTCCTTACTGATTGGGCTGGCATGCAGTCATATAAGTGAAATAACCTTGAGTACGGCGTAATCAATCAAACAAATCATTTAAGGGTGATATTGGACTTTTTTCTTTAGAGGGTTAATTTTGAAGTTTCTGATAATCAGAATCTTTTCATTCCAGAGTGCATCAATTCCTCCACAAGATGAACATAGAGAACCTTTATATGCCCAGGTCAACAAAAGTGGGCGTCGCCGACCTGAAGATCCTGTCCCGCAGCAACTTACGCTAGAGAATAGTGGTGGACAAGGCGGGGCTGACTCATGGGTCTGAGACTTCTTTCTGTTATTTACAGAGAGTGAAGATTATTTCCAAGAAAAGAACTCCAGATAAAAAGTTGAACTCATGTAACTTTGTCATGAGCTCTTATCATCTATTTGAACATTGCTATGTACTTAATATGAAAAATACAATGGAGTTTCACAGTGCAAGTATCATCATATGCCAACGACAACAATTTCTGGAGTTGAATCCTATTCAATATACTGTGTGGACTGAAAATGGCTAAATCTCGTACACAAACATGTGCAGCTATTTATGCCAATGATTTCTTTTAAATAACTGCCACAAGATCCACTTTCATATTTTGATTGTTAATTTTCTCAAGTATTTGGAGTATCGGAATGTCCTGAAAGTTTTTGCTTTTTTTAAATTATTATTTTATTATCCTTTCAAACTACTAATTAAGGAAATTAATGTCTATTGTCTTGAACAAGAAATAACTGTTATTAAGGTTTTTGACTTGTGACATAACACCATCGAGTTAAAAAGAATGATAATAAAGTTTTCAAAGGAAAATGTTACCTTTGAAGAAATTTATATTATTATGACAAGGGGGATAACTCAGTAAATTTTGTGGTGATGTATTACTAAAGAATGGCTTCCAAGACTTTGATGTGGACTTATATGTAAGTTACATGTAATAAAAACATAAAATAATTGTTTATTATAAGTAAATGTAAACCTGCATCTTCTGTCTCCTAGTAAAAGTTTCTAACAAAGAAATATTCCAAACCAAAAATAATGCATCATCAGTTTAAAAAGTTAGAAAAGTAATTCCTACTGATATGAAGATAAAAAATGCATGGAATTCTTTACGCAAGGGCTTGTTGTATTTTTGTGTTTGCAACATTTTCAGACTTTTAAATGTGTTATTTATCATCAATTTGTAATTCAGAATTCATATTAATCTACATTGACCAATGTTATTTTTATACTTTAGGATGCTGGCATTATTATACAAGATACTTACAAATATATACAAAACATTTACTTTTTTTGACATGCCATTCATTTGTCAGCTGAAAGTTTGAAACCTTTATGTAGCAGAAACTATCATGTAGAATGTGTGAAAATTTGAACGATTGAACAGACGTAGTTTCAGTTCGCTTGCTCCAATTTGAGTAAAGCAGTCATGAAATCAGAAAGTCATTGGCATTATCTCTTCATTGTGGTTTTGAAATAATGTTTCAAATATTGGTATAATAGATGACATCAGTGCTTACATATTGTCAAAGTTTCAAATATGTATTTAGCTTTTACATGAATATCTGGTTTTTGAATTTTTGTTTTTCTTTAAGCATGTCCAGTAATACATATCCAAAGTTAGCCAATTTTTTGTCCAAAATGTCCCATGTTTCTAGTTAATGTTATACCCTGTCCACGTGTAGTATTTTTGTGGTTTTTAGGATAACATAACACTATAAATTGGCAAAACATCCTCTAATTTTAATGGCAATGTACAAGCTGTTTTGATTCGAGTGGAAAAAAGTAGCTAAGTTAAGTAGCTGAGTCTGGTTATTAAATTATTATTCAGTCCAATAAAATAATGAATTTGATATTGGTATTAAATTGTAAAAACAGTAGATAATGTTAAATATCAATTCTTCACCCCGTTGTTATATTACAATTCTCATTAATCTTCCCTGGAAGAACTGTGTATAAATTTACCTGCAAACATATCAAGATTAATTTTCTGTTAAAGGGAGGGAGAAAAATAAAGTAGGTCTGAGTAGATAAACCATATAGACCAGTTCATAAAAATGGTGTATTGAGTGTGAATATTTCATCTTGTTAGATCCACAGACACCTGTATGGTGAACTACTGGGGCAACACTGTTTTTATCGGATTTCCACAAACTTTTTCACTCGATGAATATTTACCAAAATTGTTCACAATAATTGTTAGTTGATGTATTGAGAGACATTATTTTTTTATCTTAGTTAAATAGATTTTTTCTACAAAATCTGGGACTGCCCCTTGGCTAAGTTGGTGGATTGTTGAATTGCCTAGTCCTCTTCACTGTAGAGCAGGTTTAACATTGAATCCCCATATCCACCTTTGCTATATAAGGGAAGTTTCTGGTGGCTGAAGAGATTGCTGGGTGGTTTTAAGATGTTTCCTATCTGATTTCCAACATACACAGACCACTGCAAGTCGGCATACATGTGAAATTCTCTTGAGTATGATGCTAAACACCAATCAAATAATTTAACTGAATAATTGGAAGTTTTGTGGCAGTGTCACCTATATGGCATGAAAAGTCCACCATACATGTGAGTGCTTTATAAGGCTGTACCAAATTCCATACACTCTGTACACCGTTTTGGAAACTTGTGTATGACAGATCTCCTCAGACTCGCTCTATGTTTAGGTTTTCCTCCTCTTCTGAGTATACAAAGTTGTGATGTAGATTTTTGACGTGGAGTTTAATCTGTTCTGTATAGGAACTTATAATATGCATAACAAATTAGTTTTACCTTGTCTTTTGTTTGGCCTTCTATATAATTATTATACATATCGTTTTTTTATATATTAACATATATGCATAGGTATATACAAGGTATTTAGAAAGGAATGTTTCATTGTACATATCACGCAGGTTGTGGAAATGTCCCTGTATAAGTCCACTTTTTGATAATTTTTAATTTAGTTAAAATTTTCTGTATATACATTTGGCAGGCATAGATTTTGAGTCCATTATTAACAATATTGCGGATGTTAAGTTATAGTTGAACCCAAACCCTTCCCCTTTAGAAGCTATGAACAGTTTTTGTACTTTGTAAGTGCCATCCATTTTCAACAAAATATACCGATTATAAAACTTATTCAGTTTCAAAGTCCATTTAAGAGATAGTACAATTGTTAAAAAGAATGGTTTTTGTTATTTTAATTTTTTATGCCAAACAGTTAATAATTAACAGTTTGTAAAAGAGAGGCTTAATAATGTTGTGTTGTATCAAAGAAAGGCAATCTGTAATTTTCAGAAGCGAAAAAGCGAAAATATGAAGATTCACATTGGACCTAAACAAATTATGCCATTTACCATCATAAAAATTGCGCCATTAACACAATATTAAAATGCCAAGTTGCCTTTTTACATTGCACTGATTAATTAAATAATTTCAATTTTTCCACAAAATTTGAACTTTTGTATAGATATGAAATTTATGTCCAGGCCAATCATATCACATAGAAAAAAACATTATCACAAGTAAGAAGAAGTTTCAGTTTTATTTAAACTTCATTTTAACTTTACTTTAAAATTCTCCATTTATATACATTTAGTTTTTTTATTGCATTATTTACTTTAATTAGTATCTCATAAGTATGATTGTTTTTATTTTTCATAATTTTTGAAAGTACATATATTTTTCTTAGCTTTTTATATCATTTATGCTATAGATGAAAATTTCACTGTGGATGTATTTGTAAAGAGCTTCCCGTTTTAGTTAATTCATTTTTAATTGTATAATTTTTATTTTGAGTTTTCTTATTTTTTTCCAGACCCATGCATATGAAATATCAGACCTTATGAAGTAATTTATTAAATTTCTTTATGGGCCAATATGTAGAATAATTATGATCTTATGAATAAAGAAATTCCAAATGGAATTCCTAAATATTAATAAGTGATTTTTGTCTTTATTTTCTGAGGACGGTGACAAGAGCTTCCTGTATACCCTGGTGCTCTATGAGCTAAGGGTAATCAGGCAGTTGATTTATGGTGGTGTCCTGTTTTTCATCCTGTAAATGTCCTGTGGTGTCAGTGTTGCTTAGGGCGGCATGCTGTCATTTGAAATAAGTATGGCATAAAATCCTTTTTTTTTTTTACAGTAAATCTTGTATACAGTTACGGTATGGACGGCGCCAGAAAGACAACCTTTGTATAACACCGGAATATGTCAGAAAAGAAGAGTTGCTGAGAAATTGGCTCACACTTTTAAAAAACTGTCTGACGCAGTCATTTCTGTGAAATAACCCTAACTGCAACGTAAAACCTCAATCAAGTCAAACTGTTGTCACTTTCTTGTTTACTCCCCAAATAAAAATTGATTATCCACAAACAACTATTCCGAATAACATGGTCCCATATGTAATCCGATGTGTATGGTGCTTCCGCAAACGATAATTTGAAACCATAAAACTACGAACAGTGCATACAATACGCATGCAAATAACAACTTTTATGTACTGTGACCATTGTGCTGATTGTAACATAAAGCTACAAAGAGCAGAGTTTTCAGGCATTGTCGAGCACTCATGTTTTTTAACCTTGTTTATAAATTGATATTATTTTAACAAGAACAAGGACTTATTTGAAAGGAGATCGCTCCGGTTTTAATCACTGTTGATCTGTAATCTGCTGCATTGGTATAGCTGGTGTGTGTAAGAGATTACTTTGGAAGATGAGCTACCGCTGTGTGTCTGTTTAAAGAGAAGCGTCGATCCAGTTACAGATATCGATTGCATTGTCATAGATTCTAGCCGTTATCATCGTTGATGCCTTTGGGGACTGATCATATAAAGACGTTCTGCCCAGAATTAGGTCTATTCTATCTCAAAGAAAATGAACCGAACGATAAATCAAATCTGTTCATGGTTGTGTGTCAAATTTTAAACTGAAATCCGCACTACGCCCTCAACAATTGACCTGTTTTAAGCGTAGGCCTATCTAAACGATTGGACGAATTAACAAATCTTGATTTTGGGGTTATGACCGTCAAACTCCATCTTCGCTAACCAAGAGTTTCCGAGGTACTATTCTACTTCACATCGGAATTAAACCCTTGATTAGCGTACACGGTTAAACCCAAACTTATAAACTTTCTAATTTTGCTTCAATGTCTTACATCGACGAAGGTTATACATTAAAATAATATACGTTTAAAAATGCAGTAGGCCTATATCTAATAGTATTTCGAATTGAATCAATTTTCCATTTAAGATCTCCACGAGTAATTCAAAGAAGATGTCTACTGACTCTATCTGTAATTCAGTATTTAGTATAGCTGGTGTAAAGGGGTATTTATTCCGCTAGATGTGCTATCTCTGTGTCTGATGTTTAATGACGAGAGTCTTGTATCGATTTTACCGGGTACCATCTTCGGTGTCATTCGTTGTTATTAAGACGTTATATCTAGATTTCGGGGAGGATTTTTGCTCTATGAATTGGAGCAATTCTTTCATTTAAACCAAGTACCCGGGGGTGTTTCAGATCCTATAAATTAAATTATATGAAGTGCTCAACCATGCATGCAGTCCTCGAAAAGTAGCCTAAGTGTAGCTCCCCGACCGAAACGTGCATTCTATACTTATAGCCTACCTGCACATAAACATATAATATTGTCCTTGACGCCTTTGTGAGCTGGTGAGACGTACATGGGATCTATGTTCTGTGGAGATTTCTGGAAGGTGTAACGATACAATTCCCAATAATGAAGTTAACGAAATTGACCGCAAAGAAAAAATGAAAGACCAGCAAATTTAATATTTAACAATATTTATAATGATCGAAATAAGATAACACTAATACTAACTATAAACTATATTTTCAATGAGTTAGTTACTTACAACAAGTGATAGTATGTTGTAGTAAGTTACCCAGTTATACAAATCTTTTGGTCTTGTAGAATGGTTCTGGATAATAACGAAGTCCTCTTGGATTAATGTAATTAACTGATCCTCGTTGGGATAAAAACACTGGTAGGCCTATACAATAAGAACAACGCCGCTAGGGACAAGTATAAAGTCTACTCGGTAAAAAGATCGGGAATACATCGGCCATATAAATACAGCGTCCGCGTATCAATCTCAAGTTAACGAAATGTACGTTCACGTAGGCCTATATATCCAAATCCTTCGTAGGAAATAGTAATCAAACGTCTTGTATACTCTTGTTTGAGTGCCATTAAGAAGCTGGGTACATTACAAAAACATGACGACTGAGATGGATTTTCAACTTCTGGACATATTGGTAAGCGACGTTTCGATCTAGATGCTAAGATCGTTTTCAAGCAATGATTACAATTTACAAATCTCAACAGAATATACTCTAAATGGTAAAAGAACAGTCTATAATTTGTTTAGAAACATAACGTAAGTTTTGTGTCATTCTAACGTAGCCCTAACGTCAGTTACTAAGCAAATTATAGACTGTTCTTTTACCATTTAAAGTATATTCTGTTGAGATTTGTAATCATTGCTTGAAAACGATCTTAG
>JAVFBZ010212039.1:0-13045 GCA_032466195.1 Katharina tunicata
AAATAAATAAACCTGACGTATAAATATCGTTTTTTCTGTTTTATAGCTAGGCCTGTATCTTTATTAAATATATAAAGAGGATTTTGTACAGAGATGTTTTCTTTCAATTGTATTTGAGCTTAATCTTTGGTTAGCTCGTTGTGTGTTTAAGGTAGTAGCCGTACCAGCGCAATATAAATCGCCTTTATTTTTCACATGAATGTGTTTAGTTAGGCTGTACGCGTTACTTATGGCTAGCTAATAGAATTAACAAGTGAGACCAGTCGATAGCATATGCTAAACTGACATTATAAGACCTTATCATACACAAGTCCTATTCATGCGTCATTTTTGTTAACCCTGTCGCCATGGTGCCGCGTAGGGTCAACGCGACACAATTCTGTCAATCGGGGCCAATATATGGCTGTGTGTTGAAATGTACGAGTCTCGCGAGGCCTCTATCGATCAAGATTGGCAGGTATACGTTTCTTCGCGCCCTAGCTCTTGCTACCGGGTGTACAGGCTTACCTGCGACGTTAATCGGCTTACAGGTAAGTAAATTTATCTTTCGACATAATCCCTGTTTATAGACGAACGAAAACCGATAATCTGATAAACTTGATTATTAATTACGTCATGATCGCCTAAATTGGTTAATATTCAAGCAAATGCTACCTAACAAAACTTATATCGTTAAATAAACATACATGTACATGACATTCGTTCTGCTTGCTGTCTTGCAGTACCAGTCGTTTTGACAAGCTGTACAAATGTCAACTATGTACAATGTAGCTGTGTGGGATTCTTTAACACCCACCATTATATTATTGAAGCTGCTGGTGACTACGACGCTACCATCGAGTTTTGTATTCGCTTTCCCACCGAAACCGGCTCTGTGTCGTCGTCGTACAAGAGAAATATCCTTGAATAAGACGTTAAACACAGTCATGTGCATTTAAGTACTGCGTCTTGTAGCCTACTGCTAAGTGAAAGAACGAATGATTACGTGTGCTGTAGGGGATTTAATCGTCGATATTAGAATGCAGGTAAAGGCATTTGTTTACATTTTATTTGTTTTCAAGATAGTATATCAATGCATACTTGGTACACTGCAAGGGAAACGTAAAGCTACATCCAAGTCCAAATCTGCTTATATATATAAAATGCGAAGTTTTTTAAATACAGATTTGATTAATGCAATTAGATTTAGTCTTGATTTAGTATAAAATGAACTAAACCAAAGATTTGGCTATGAACACATTTTGAACACCAACAAACGATACACCTGAGGTGTGTTGATCAATTGTGATAGAATCATCACATGTAACGTGTGTTAGAATTGGCAGTAATTTGCGACACTCATCTTCTGGAAATTAGTTGTATAAATCTTTTATAAAAATAACAAGCAGGCATTCCATTTATTGTAGTACTACGACTTTCAAATAAAATATGGAACACAATACGTTGTGGATGTCAAGTGATTTAGTTCATTGTAAGACGTTTTCACGCGGATAAAAGGAGCGAAAAAACATGTACACATAGAGTTGTGCGGAACTTTTCTTCCCGGTTTTCCACCATACACCGGCAGGGCAAATTAATAATTAATAATAATTATTTTTTGATGCTGTTTTTACCTTTGTTTGGTCCAGCAATAGATTCAATATATTAAGTGACACTTAATACGTGATCTCAACATTATTGTATTAAGAAAGTTAACCAACAAATACATTGGTAAATATTTTATTGGCATGTTCATGTTCTAATTGTATTCATTGCATTGTGATTGTTAAGATTTGCTTCTTTTTTTTTTATCATTATTGTATTAATGTTTATGTTGAGGAGACCACCAAGTAGTCTTCGGAATGTGTGCAATCTTCTTTAAATAAATAAAGAATTAAATTAAATTAAATAATAAGTCATCATATAGGTGAAATACATGTAGTGTTGAGTACGACGTTAAACACCAATCAAACAAACAAACAATCACATGCTGGGCTTGAACCCTGTCGTATGAGTGAGCTATCCTTCAGTTCGAGGTTAAACTTCATTCAAACAAATAATTATGTCGTGTATTTATTTACTTAGCATTCACGTCTGTATACCGAGTACAGAGGCCTGTAGGCCCACACACATGTAGCATTAACTTAACGCTAGTTGTCCACAACCATACAACATAATACAAGCTTTGTTAGCATTCGAGCTAAACAAATCCTCAAACGTGGTATTGTAGTTGTAGCTTGTAGAAAACTGAAAACAGAATCACTCAAGCATAAAAGTTAACATTTGTACTTAGGCTTAGAGGTTCAGTTTTAGCATGCTAATAGCCAGACATATATTGGCTTGGCTCAGCTTACCGAGCGTCGGACTGTTGGCTCCTTCAAATTACGTCCCACAACATATGGCCACAGACCACCATTAATTTTACATAAGCCGTAATGTTAACGTTTGGTTCCGTAGCTCCTTCTCAAACTTTCGTTGGGCGAAAACCCCTGGCACATACCTTAATTAGTCCTAGTCGAGTACACGATCAAAAGCTTGACAGGTCATGATGGTTGAAATTTTGAACTAGCCGCCTTGGTAGAAGATAGGGGTCTGACAGCCCTGCTTCAGAATGTAAAAAACAGCCGAATCACACCTCGCTCAACAGTCTCCATACACCAAATGGGACCTATTTGGGCTTTTATATCACACTGACCACAAACCTCCACTCAAATGCTGCATATCAATACTAAAAAGGCCACCAAAAATCAATTTGCAAGAGGAGAGAAAAAAAATAAAATAAAATGCACGTTTTATTTTAAGAACTATATGCGACCCCTAACAAAACGGAAGTTGTAATAGGGGTCTTATTTCATATGAGTCGTAGTCTGCCTATAAGAGGCGTTTCCGGTAGATACGAAGATCGGCGATTTTCCACCCACCATTGGTAAAACAGAATCATTATTAAAGCGAGAAACTCTTGAGAACGACGTTAAACACCAATCAAAAAGATCAATAAACTTTTATTTGGTTTGTGCTCTAAACTTTAACAAAATATAAAACCAAATTTGAAGTAATATAAGAATTAACGGAAGTTTCCGATCACCTAAAGTATGACTGTGCTGTTGACGTAAACCTAGTACTTGAGGTAGCTTTCGAAAACACATTGGATGAGCGGATGTTCCTCTCTCCAATGCAGTGGTGGGTTCAATGTATTGGTGGTTACCTAGGATATGTTATGCGATATTTCCAAAGTGCTGGATTTAGGTGACGGTTTATTTTATACCCATACGGTTTACGTTCACTTGGCACTTCTGAGTTAAAGGCTTTCTTCTTTGTGTTTGAATAGTATTCATTCATTCACCCCCAGTGGCTTTTATATTTTAATGCCATTAATTATTCATTGATTGATATCATTATTATTCGTTCCGTTGTAACCAGAGACACTTTCGTCACAACAAAACGTGATGTGTCCGTTACACTGTTAGAAAAAGAATCCAGTAATGAAATGTGGTTACCGCGTAAATATTTGTCACAGGTCGAACACTGCATGTTATACTGAAACTGTAATTGGCTTTATAAAATGTAATATTTACGAGTTTTTTTTCTGTTGTGCAGATTTAACACGGAGGCATCATGAGCTGTATGTTTTACAAGGTTGAGGCGAAGACTGTGCCTTCTCCACGCTTCGGGTATAAAAAAGTTGACCAGAAAGAAATGCAGAAAATTTTGTCACGTGTTACCCAGCCAAAGTCCAAATACGGAGACCGCCCTGGTACTGGCGCCTCTGGCTCCAGACCAAAATCCAGCAGAAACAATTTGCGTCGAAGCAACTATGCAACAGAACAGGAGTGGCAACGAATGATACGCAGATTGCAGCGGCCCACTTTCAGTCAAAAATATGCAAGAGATAATACAGAAACTGTACGGGAAAGACAGCTTAACTATTCCAAGACGGTGCGTTCGAAATCAACTAAACCAGTTTCTGAGGAAAGCTTAGAAAAACTGTGTCGACCAACTACAGCAAGCATGGCCAAATCTATTGTTTCGTGTCACCTTTGTGGGAAAAATATGACGCAAACAAATGTTTTTGATTTGGACTATTCAAATGACAAACGTTTGCCGCAAGAAGAGGTGGAGATGATAACCCAACGCATGCGCACGAATACTTGCTCGAGTCACCCGGGCGCTCGCCCTTGCACGAGATCTACAGCGAAAACCCCCATAGATTCAATGACACAAGATGTCCGGCTTCCGTTGATAAGTGGATTGGACAGGAGTAAAACTGTTGATGAAATTGTATCTAGACTTCAGCCGATGCGCAGCAGAAGAAACACACCAGCTGCAACAGCGATCACTGCCACGTGATATGGACATATTGACTCAACACAATGAAAATAGATTTTAAAAACTATCATTAATGACGTGAAATCGTTTACTTATGTTGTGGAATTATGAATATAAGTTAAAGCTATGAGAGAAAGTTATTGCGTATTAATAGCATATGGCTTACTATGGTTAAGAACAACTTTTTGTTCAATCGGCTAAACCTTGCGTGATTCTTGTAATGTCATCACTAATCTCGGCCGTGATAGGTGTATGAATATGTATCGCAATCTTACATTTTGTTCATCGGAAGCTTAGTTACGGCCGTATGCACAATAAACACTTAAGCAAAGATGGGGTAACCGAGCAAATTTCATATGACTTTAGATGCACAAATTTTAGATTAGGATCAAATTATGTTCTGAATGTAAAACAGATAGAAACTGTGGAAACATTGACAGTTCTGCCCACAAACTATGAAATAGTACTAGCCAAAATGGCGATGATCGTATCGCTTCTGAGGTGATGTGCCTGTACTTGAGAGAACTTCATACTGGTTCTTTCGTACCTACGCTCTTTTTTTCAGTTTGTGGCGTGAGTTTGTAAAAACGTTTTACTTATGGTAACTTTCATTAAATGTAATTATTTTTCCGCTTTTAAAATAGTTTGCTTGGTTACCGCTGCCTTTAATGTAGGCACTGTCGCCATGTAACCCAGAGGAACTTCCAAACGACGTAAGATAAAACGTTTGTCAATTCAAAATCATTTGTGATAGAAAGGATTGGAGGTCAGAAAGTATAAAAAAAAAATGCCAGTACAATATAGGCCTAATGCTTCGTTTGGTTGATGGCTAACCGTGTTCTTCTGGTGAAATACGAACAAAGAATCAACTCTAAACCGATTTGTTGGGGTATCATTCTAAGCACAATCAAAGATAGCTAGTAAACTCAGTTGAAAAGGAAAGCATCCAAGGACGACAACTCTGCAAAATAAGCTTTCATAAAAAAAGTGGCCAATTGGTAGACCGGTAGGTCCACAGTCTTCCCCCTAAATAGAGCTGGGTGGTGGTATATTTCTTTGGAGTTGTAGATGTTTTAGTTTAAAATCGGATAGTTAAATGAACGAGCAGAAGTCGGCACATTTATTTGCATCGATAATGTCATTAATTCACTGTTTTTAAAGTACATGGTAATAGTGTTCTAGAGAAACAAACATTGGGAAAAAACATTGGCCAGTACTTTTGTTGTTCCAGTTTTACGCACTGTGTTTCAATTTCGCCAGAGACAATACTACATGCAGTTTCTCTGACCGTGGTGTAAATAAAAATAATCTTACGCAGGTTGTCGTCATTTTAACAATCATTTGAGGTGGACAAGTCTACATTGTTTAGTAACTGATTGGACCAGCATTTTTTTCATTTTATAATATAACTCCTGTTTTTCAGTTTAAAAGTAAAAAGAATTAACCAGCGTTTCATTTTATAATAAACTTTCTATTTTTCAGTTTACTAAAAGATTATACTAGCGTTTCATTTTATAATAGAACTCTTGTTTTTCGGTTAACTAAATGATTGAATCAGCATTTCATTTTATAATATAACACCTGTTTTTCAGTTAAGTAAAAGATTTGACCAGCTTTTCATTTTATAATGGAACACCTGTTTTTCAGTTAAGTACAAAATTTGACCAGCCTTTCGTTTAATAATAGAACACCTGTTTTTCAGTTAAGTAAAAGATTTGACCAGCGTTTCGTTTTATAATAGAACACCTGTTTTTCAGTTAAGAAAAAGATTATACCAGCGTTTCGTTTTACAATAGAACACCTGTTTTTCAGTTAAGTAAAAGATTGGACCAGCATTTAATTTATAACATAACTCATGTTGTTTGTTTTATCTCACCTCTTGTGGTTATCACCTGTCACGATAAGCAAAACATAAGCCATTCACTGCACAAATGATCTCCTTATATTGTGTACTTTTGTCTTGTGTAATGTTCTGTTATTAAGGTTATTTTACTCATACTATACGACACAGTGAGTCTAGTTTGGCAAACCGAGAAAGAGATACACGATTTAGTAATCTCTTAAAACGGATCATGAAGAGTTTCAAACAGTTGATGTACATTGCCCAGGTCACGTGATCGCACCTATTGTCGAGTACATCGAGCAGTAAGATAGAAAGGCAAAATTCCAAGTCTAAAATCTCCGCCACACTGTGAGTCTGGTGTAACTACTGACGCACATGTTGGTTCTGATTTCAAAACGCCGATACCGTTTCAATGAATTGTACAGGATTATCGTGTCTATGAACTAGAACATAAATTATCTTCTGTGGCGTAAGAAGGCCTCGGCCTAGACAATATTTTAAACCGAATAAAAATGCTACTGTAACGATGGCTGATCGATTTCTTCCACAGCTACCCTTTTCCGTCTTAATTGAAGATTTACTTACCAAGGGGCACAACTCTGTATGTGTTATTTGTAATTCATAATTATCTATACAGGAAGAAAACAGTGTTCGTCAGCCTAATATTGAATGAGATACAGTTTGTTTCTGAGATAAAAACAACATAAGTGTCAGAAATTTGAAGCTTGATTCTTCTTCTGTTGATTGCTCCAGTCGACATGTCGGGCTCGCAATCGACCAATCAACGGATTCTCAATGATAAGTGTTGCTGAAAAGCTTGCATGTGAGGGTCAGAGATTTCTGGGGGGTGCGGAGACCAAAGGTTGTTTTTTTTGTAAGGTCAATGTAAGGTCGTTATATAAGTGAAATACCATGGAGTAGCACACTTCTAATCAAATAAAACAATTGCTAGTGTCAGAAACAAGTCCATGGATAGTGTTTTTATAACTTTATTTTATTGGAATTCTTTCTTTATGGTGCCCTTCTGTACCGCAGTTATCTTGTGAAATAAAAAGAAGTATAACTGGTTAACTTATTACCATTGAGTCTGACAATAATCAAAAAATCAAATCTAAAAAAAATGAAGCCAAGTGAGTGAAAAGCTTCCGCCCAACGAACCGCTAATAGACAAAAGTCGCGCTGAACTACATATGGAAAAAATAGATCGAAAACTAAGTGTCATAATTATATGAAGCCACACGAAAATAAACGTTAAAAAGACAGATGTTCCCATTTTATTGTTTTATTCAATGTTTTTCCCGTTATTTTTTCTACAACCTATTACTCACACATCTATGTAGGTATGACTAAAATCTATGTTAATAAGCTTCTGAAAACAAGAGTAAAAAGTGGAAAATATTTTTAAAATTGAAGTCACAGTTAACAAGTCTTTTCTTTGAAAAATGAAGATACCATTAAAAACTAGTTAAAACAAAGATACTTTTTACACCAGTCTATTGCTTAAAACCAGTCTTTTGCTAAAATCAAATGGAGGCTTTATGGATAGTTACTTCTGCATTTCTTACAATCCACCAAGCATCTAGTTAACGTTAATTGTAAACCCTTCTATACGCCTATAAAACAAGATGTACAAACAAAAAGCCAACTGTATTCTGGATTCAGATATTGTCGATGGAATCTTATATAATCTGTATGCAAAAAAAACCCTCAACTTAACCAATAAGCTTAAAGACAATAGCTCCATAAAATTGCATGTCTAAGCGACAGGCCTTCCGTTTTTCATGGGTAAAAAATCGTTACACAAGAACGACATATATTTCTTGCACTTCAAACAAGTGTGTCGCAAAATTTTCCAGGGTGCCTGGTCTCAAATCGCCAAAAGGCTCTATGTATGGCCAGTATTACCTGTCTTTACTATGACACTGGACATTCGCCACAGATAACAGCACGACGTCTATCTTAACACGCATGGATTAAATATAAGGCAATGTGAACACCTGCTTACAAAACCAGAATTTACTAAGTGAATTGATTATGGTTCAGCTTAACTGTAGGCCCAGAAAAGTATAAAACGTTATATTCGTGATTTTTCTATTTTGTGAAGTTAGTGATCGAAACGAAAACCTATTGAACGGTTTGTGCCGTTAGATTTAACAGTTTTGCCATGGCTTTTCGGTGGATTTCAGTGCTCATCCGGATTAGTCATTCCAATTAAACTGTATATATTGTTGGTGTCTCTATAGTTATGTACTCTCGTTTGTAACAGTGTTTACTCTTACTATCCATTTCGCGTCTTGGAAATGGTAAATGTGTCCATTACCTCTCTATCTTTACTTCTGACGAATTGGAAGGTCAATGTGTTTTTAGTTGGCTCCAGTAATAAGAAGCCGTTATCGGTACTGTTGAAGAAGTTAGCTCTCCAGTCGACATCAGCCTTAAAACTGGGAATATTTGGCTCCGGATTCCCTGGAAGAAATGAAAAAGGTATTTAATATAAATTTTTAAAAAGTGTTCACAAGTGTACTTCTGAGCCGGTGTATCTCGGAAGTAGTTCGGAACGTAAAGTTAAACAAAACCCGAAAGTACGGACAAAGGAAGTACATCATATTTTTTTTTTGAAATCATATTTTAGATAAGCATGACAATCATTATCTCACATGGCGGAAGCAAAACATAGAAAATCCAGAAACATCATCATGTTTCTCAGATTTGATATTGTTTACCCCGTTACATTCAGTTTACTGAGTTTAAACTATACTAGTTAATAGGGTTTAAGGACTATGGACTGTATTAGCACAGAGGCTACAAAATATATGATTAAAAAGTTATGACGTAATCAAACAAATCGGACACATTAATAGAATGGATTTTTTTCTGTGAACATGGGATATCAAAATGCAATCAAATAGTACAGCATCATACATTTACAGCTTATAATATAATGTGTTCGGTGCATATTTCTATTACAATTTTTTTGTTCTCACCTGAAATTAATTTTAAATTGGAGTTTGTTTAGTGGGACTGTTTTTAAGCAAGTCGCGGAATTAAGTTAAGCTCTGGGCAGAAATATTATTAAATAGAAACGCTACCAAGGCCACCGTATCAGAATAATTTTAAATAATTGAGGGACTGGGAGTTGAGCCGCAACGTGCGTAAAAATAAACCCACATTTGTGGAATTACCCAAATGCCAACAATGCAGTGAAAGCAAATTTTCCACATTTGATGTAGTGCGGATACTGCACGGTATCACGGCGAGTAAAAATATAAATAATTATGTACTGTTGGAATTAAGGTTGATCGATTGTCGAGCGCTTTGATTAGATCAGAGGAGCTTGAGAAAAGGAAAATAACGTTAAAATAAATATTAAACACATACCTGCTTCACCGTTGACAATGTAGACAGGAGCTTGAGGATTTACAAAGTTTTTCTGCGTGGCTGTCTCATTAAAAACGGGATACGATCTCTCGTAGTTATGATTGTGACCACAAACGTAAGCATCTACCAGATTATCGTAGAATAGTTGTTCGATATTGCCACGGTATATAGGCGCTTCCTTTGTGCATCTGTCTTCAATGGCACTGCTACAGTATAATGGACGATGACCAAAAACAATTATCCATGGAACTTTGTGGCGATTTTCGTTGGCTTTGTTCAAGTCATTTTCTATAAACCTATGCTGGGCCGATGATGGACTGAAGTCATGCTCCGTCGACATGGAAACAAAGTGGACTCCCATATAATCAAAAGATCCCCAGAACGGCGAGTTCGATCCACTGCGGGCATACGGCATTGGAAGCCAGTTGAGATAGGCGGCAAAATTGAACTGGGCTTCGTGATTGCCCGGGCAAGTCATATAAGGAACCCAAGGCGTAAACGAGCTAATTTCGTTCATATACTCCACCCATATGTATGAATTATTAAGCTTGTCTTTACTGAAGTTATCGGCATAGCTTATGTCGCCGGCATGAACAACAATTTTGACAAGTCCGGACTGCACGAATTCTTGCAGAGCGTCCATTGTATCTGTACCATGGGTAACCCCGAGATCTGCAACTAAAGCTAGAAGGCGTCGTTGATGTCTTCGGCGTACCATTTTTACTTTCTCATTTTTGGACTCGACATGATTGGTTATGTTTCCTGGTTTCCCAACATTCCAGCTTTGGATAGGATGTTGTTGTGTATCCAAACCGTTGTGGATAAAGTTAACGACTGTCGGTGCAAATAGCTGGAAATTATATTTCGGGCTCATTCCTGTACTGGGATTTCCGCATTTGTAGTAAATAATTTCGTAAATATCTGCCAAATTACTGAGGTCTAAAACCACCGTGTGTAAGGTGTAGTTGAAATAACCGGCCGTGTATGAATAAGAAGCACCCTCGGCTGTTCGATCCAGAGTAATGTTAGTCTCGCCATAAACACATAAAGGTCTTGTACTTGAATTGTTTGGTACAAATGCTACAGGGCTCATCCACGTTATTCTGACTTCATAGTGGCTTTGAAGGGCCAAATGTATCGCTTGAACGGGGTTGGAACTGACAACAATAGGCCTCGTCAATGGGTAAAGGTTCCAATGTTCCATATTGTCGCCTGAAACGCCACCATCTTCAAAAACTGCACCAACGGCCATCGCCCATGCCAACAACAAGATGGCGTTTGCTTTGATCATCCTGTTTGTTAAAGGGAGTTCAGTTCTACTCTGGAATAGGGAAAACAGAAAACACATATTTGAGAAATAACAAATCTTTATTTCCGTCTCATTATATATTCACAACCCTTGGAATGAAAAAGGAGAGGCCTCCTCGTGTGTCTAAGGAATTTTTTTGGAAATTACACGAAAATGGACAGATCCTTTATTGTTATTGTTTTTAACGGTGAAGGGATGTTTATTTTGTTTTCACATTAATTGATTCTGTATATGACTTCTAAGATGATATCGAAATCATTTTCTGCTAGAAATCTATACATTTGCCAGGAAATAATTAAAAGGTATCTATTAGTCAATGGATTTTTTCTGTTTTTAAAAACAATTAAAAACAAGACATTGTTCAACATGTCAGCCAACCATAATACCACCACATGTTGACAACTTTACTTAATCATTACATTTAACATAACTAGAATTGTTCGTAATATGCACACTCTTTAAGCTCATATCGTGAAACTCGTAAAGTAATGGAATGGATCTCATTTTGAGAAACTCTAGCGACTTGGTGTCCCACTTCCACTCTACAACATATACACGAATTCAGGATTAAGATAAATGGTTAATTGACGTGAAGCACAACCTAGTCTAAAACACACCTTACTGAGGTTTACCTATTATCGGGTATTTTTTCCAGTTTTTAAAGGTATATTGTACCAGGAAGATGTCTTCATGAACGAAATCACGGAAAATGGTCTATGGATGGATACTGCTTACTGTAAACAATTGATCACCGCCGAGCACAAATTGTGACCAATCATATTTCTTTTTCATAGAATCTAACCCAAGACTTGATTGATTAATTAATATAAACATTTTGAATTTGATGTGTGTATTTTTTTATTCGATTTGTTGGTGCCCAGTGGACTTCTCTTGAATATTTAACATATATATACGTGACGAATTGTAATTGCCGGTATAAAGTGGAAAACCTTGCCCGGCGATTTGTACGAATCGGTAGCAGCCCATGCAAACTGAAAGCTAGAGGAATGATGTATGTTTAACGGGAAACTTTGTCTTAAATGACAATGTACAATACCGGAAGTTCTACTGAGTGATCATGTCGCCACAAAGCTCTTTCGTTCCGAATAACCGTCACGCAAGTAACCCAACTATTAAAGCCCCCTTTGTATAAAGACTGATCCCGTAAAGCACCTTGATTTTTAATCTGTTTCCAAGGTAACATATATGTCTGGCGATAACGCCTCTTGTAAATGTAACATATTTGGTCGAAATTTGTAAGCTAAATAAAAAGAGCTGATGTTATTTCGGCTTGATTATGAATTGCATTTATCATCCATGTCCTTCAGTTAAATAAATTTATTTAAACACCAAAACGGTATAAAATTACTGAGAGTCGGATCAAGATATTCATATATCTCGACATTATGTCAGACAATAACATATATATTAATTCAACATAGGTTGAATTTTTAAACGCATTTTAAGCGTCTGACCTTAATGTTCTAAGGTTATCTGAAACGACCCAAAAGAATGATAAAACTACTTTAACTCCGCAGATAGTGTGGTGATTAAACATGAACAATCCAATGTATAAGTTAGGTCCCATTGTACTACTTGCTTTATACTGATTTAAAAAATAAACGATTGTCTACATGGATTGGTGAATAGCTACATTTTTTATAATGGAACCTATCTTGTAGCGATGCCAACATACTTATAACTGTCATAAGCTTTATTAAACTCAGGCCATATACATGGCATATGGGTAACCGGATATGTTCACACAATTCACATGGCAGTTACTTTCATAAATTGTTCGACAAATTTTGAGAGTTTTTGTTGTACTACCTCATTTTTCAAAAATTTCAAAAATAAAAAATAAAAAAATACGCTTGGTTCTTGGAGTGTTTGACCATCGACCAGCCTCTACAGGTAAGTGGGGATTTGATGTTCAAATTTTGCTCATCGAATGGTAGGTTATATAGGTAAAATTCTAATTTAAATTATGTTTTTATTCCGCTATAAAATGTTCCCTAAGTAGAATTTCTGACATCAGTCATCCATGGCTGTAAAAACTGGTTCTCAATACGACGATTTAAGCAATTAACAAACACGGCACTGTCAAATATACACTCTTCAAAAAAAGAAACTCAAAACCCAAATATCAATGTAAATTTGATGGTATTCAAGGACGTGTAGATCAGCGGAAAACAAAGATACATGAATGA